>JAXIVJ010001353.1:87500-141380 GCA_036785665.1 Chirona hameri
GGTAGGTGCTATGATGATCTACATTTTCTGAAATGTTCTTGACCTTCGGTCAATATCTACAAGGTCCAACGAGGTCACGAAGGTCAAATCTGGCCAAATATCACAATTTTGGGAATTTGACCTTTGTGACGTCACAGATCACCGGAAATGTGTTTAAAGTTGTTTTCGGGGATGAACATTGACAATGTCTATCGAATGGCGTTTTAATAATTCTGATCCGAGTGTTGGTTCCGAAGATACCGATTTGCCGACCGCGATTCTGGCCGCCATCTTGGACTGAAAATCCATATAACTGAAAAATGTATCGACCGATTTCGATTTTTTTTTGCGTCAAAAGATCCGCTATTGAGTTTGCATTAATGTCTCTCAAAAACCACCGCTCTGTTGCGCTTTGTTTTTGAGCTATTAACGAAAAACATGTGGGGGGGGGGGGCGGGGCACAAAAGTGCCCTCCCTCCACTGCGCGTGTTAAAACAGTGCACTCAAACATATTTAAATGTCCAATCCATAAGCCCTATGGGTGACCCTTGTTACCATGTGGCTCCACAAGTCATATTCGCAAATCTTTTTTAGTTACTTAAGTGTGAACTAACATTTACAGGAAATACAATGGAAAAACATGGAAAATGCCAATCTGAACAACAACATTCACATCATGGAGCAAGTGTCTAACTCCCCAACAATAAGTTAACAACAAACATCTTTTCATTTATATTTCAACATTTTACAGCACCTCACAATCACTGCAGTACAACTTTAGAATTATGACTTGCAGTTTGGTAATCTATGATGAGTACAATCTCCTTTTTTCGCAAAATTTCAAATTCAACACAAGCTTTCTGTACTTGTGCAGAACAAACTCAACTTTATCTTTGGACTTTGCCCATTTAAAGAAAATAGTTTGTCAATATGGCACAGCCATTCTTTATCTGCCCTGCACATGCAACATGTTCCAGTGCATGTCATGTTTTGCTGATTATTTTTGGATTATACATAACAACATTCCAGAAATGTTGAGACCATCTGAGAGAACATGCTTTAAAGTACCAAATGGAGCAAGTCACAAACATTGAGAAACCCTTGAACCACAATTTTCCCTGCTGCATGTCTGTTATTTGGGATTGAATGCCAGTATACAAAAATGCTTATATTAACAATTTCACCCTTAGACATTTTTTTACCCAAAATTATTGGCTACAGACCCTAGTCATATATTTATGGTGCAACATAATAATCACATAATCTGGAAGGGGAGGGTGCTTGAGGAAAACATGCAAAACTGTTGTAACTCACTGTTTTAGGTTTTTGGAAAGCTAGATATACTTAACATTATTGCTATTTCTGGATGGCCACAAATCTGTATCAACATGCCACAAATGATGGTCAAATTAAGTGTGAAATGTTGCGTGAACATGTGTTCTCTCATCTGATGATGAGCGGATGATCAGCTAAACTTGATATAGGTAGTATAAAGAAATTAAATGTAGTGCAGGATTGGGTGTAACTGCCCATAGTCTAGTCCAGAAATGGGAAAAACTGACACTTTTAACTTCAAGGTCAAATTATATGATCTGATAGAAAGCGAGCTGCTTCTCAACTCTCACAGAAGCTTGAATAAATGTTGACCCAATTTCGATTTGGTACAGAGTTTATGACCTTGCAGTACATTTTTTTTTTAAATCCAAAGATTCTTTAGACCAGAAGAAAAATATGTTGCATTTCAGTTTTTCAGTTCCTTATCAGACTTCTACAGCATAAACTGATGACAAAATTAACTCACAAGTGTTGCAGGAAAATATGAAACTAAAAAACGATACAGATTGTTGCAGGAATGTTTTGGGACTAATATGAAAACATTTAATTGATCATGAGCATGAGCAATTAAGTGAGAAGCTGACTTTGTTCATTTTACAGCTGAAGTCTGAAATAAGGGTGGTTATATAATAAGTGTGGATAATAGTTCAGTAATTCACCTCCCCAGTTTATGGTATTCTTGAGGTCCCTAAAAGAAGAAGAGTAGTCAGCTGACAGTAGTATTACGACAGACTGAAAAGTGGGTTATCATATATACCCCAGACTACAAGATAATCTGGGGGGGGGGGGGGGGGGTCCAGGGGGCGACAGCCCCCGGTAGGTTCTGCAGCGCAGCAAGCGAAGCGTTCTAAACGTGGGTCCCTGCGACCACAATTGCTGTCACTTTTCTGTCTGTCATAAAAATACTCTTCTTCTATTAGGGACCTCAATAATACCATTAACTAGGAAGGTGAATTGCTGAACTATCCCGTTTACCCTACATTAAGTTCAACAGATCATTATTCCTTTTATGTACCCAGATGAAATCTCACCTTCAGATGATCCTGGTCTTGTGTCAATGTTGGGGCCATCAGTGTCCATCTCCACCTCATCCACATTCGTCACGACCCAATCACGCCAGCGCCCTCCATGGCCAAAAGCATTGTTCTGAAAAACGATTGTTTGACCACGATGCATCACGGCATTGTGTCGCTTGCAGCTGCGTCTTTGGCCATTGTAAGAACAGTCTGGATAGCCGCAATGCATGTTCTCCCTTGATGGAGGCATACGCACTGGTCCTGGGGCATTTCTCCCATCGCTGCTGGGCTCCATCTTCTCTGTCACACTCAGGATAACCAGACAACTGTCACAGCTCCGGCGTGACAATCCGCCACCTTCACGCCGACTCCGCGATCGAGCAATGAGCGATTTCAATGGAAAAGCTGTCGGCGTGACAGAATCCGCCGGGAAACTGCAACACCCCGAATGCTTACAACTCTGGCGCAGATATGACGAGTACGCAATCTGCTTTGTGCCTAGGACCAATCAACGTAGAGAAAATTAAGGATATATAACGTCACACGCTATTCCACATTTGGGAACAGAAACACACTAATTTGCTGCCAAAGTTAGATAAATGATGTGCCCGTCTGCCGTACTGCCACATTCCAGATTGTCACGGTTTTCATTATGTGGCATTTTGTAATGGAGCCTGTGTGGCTGATAGTTGCCACGTTTCCACAATTTTTTCCATCGTATCTGGCACATACCCAGGTCGGCGAGTTGGCAGGTTTTTGCACCTCTGTGCATAGCGTGGCGTAGTTGAGCTAAATTCTCCTGCCGAAATTGATGATGATTGTTGGGGCACGAACATGCTAACTATTCTGAAGGAAAGTGCGATGTTTCGTAAAATAAATAGTCATTAACACGCGCCCTGGAGGGGGGGGGGGGCGAAATCCGCCCACCCCTCCGGTTTTTCGAGGATAGCGCAAAAACGGCGGCGCGCAGCGCCGCCGTTTTTTGTATACCTGTTTAGAAATGAACTTCCCGCATTATGTAAATTTTTTGGCCTCAGGTCATCTCAGGTCAGGTCACCAGACCAGGTCACGTGATGACCTCAACTCCAAAACGTTTGCAGTAGTACCACAGCCACAGTTTTACGCCGATCGGTTTCAATCTTGCAGGACTTCATAAGGTCATAGATACCAACAATTTGCTGATCTCGGATTTCTAATATCGGTGACCTAAGGTCAGGTCAATTTTGTGACCGCCAACACGGTTTTATCAATAACTATCGACATAATGAAGATAGAGAAGAGAAAACGGTACCAATATGTTTGTCTCGTCGAGACACGTCTCCCAATATGCAACATGACCAACTTGGGTAACCACTTGACCTTGACCTGAAGTCAAATTTCTCAGTTGACCTAACCCGGTCACCATTAATATGATTCAAAGCGCCTTGACCAGAGACACGCGATGGCGTAAACATTATTGCTTTTATCTTTATTAGGTAAAAGGTTATTTGGGAAAAACAGTTTTGAAAACAAAATCACCTTTTTGACATTCGATGACCTCTGGAGCCTAAACTATTGAACTGAGCTCAAATCTGAGGACACCCATGTCTATTGCATTTTTCAATGACTTTCGATTGTTTTTTCCGTTTGCTGCTAACTATCATAGTTCCCGAGATATTTGGGGGTGTTCGAACCGAAGCCTTGAAAACTTGAAAATCTGACCCTTGATGACCTCTGGTGACCTCAATATTGAACTGAAAAAATATTAACGAAATACTTTCGAAAGAGCTTGTCTCGAGCTATCTAACGTCGTTTCCCGCTTGTCGCTACGTTGCGTGGTTTTCGAGATCATAGGGGGGGGGGGGGGGGGGCGAAATCCGCCCCCCCTCCAGGGCGTGTAATTATCAGAGGCCCTCCAGGGCGCGTGTTAACATTATCGCGTCGAAAATCAGCGATTTGGCTGTTGTCCGTGGCTCCAGCAGTAAATATAAGTGAAAAGAAGAAACATTCGACAAATCAAAACTAATGAAATATTTTGATTTTACTACTAACGTGCACCCCCCCCCCCCCCGCCCCCCACCTGAGTTGAGCCCCCAACTGATTTTGCGAAATTACACCCCTGCTCAGTACATGTTAGGTTTAACACGCGCCCTGGAGGGCCTCTGATAATTACACGCCCTGGAGGGGGGGGGGGGGGGATTTCGCCCCCCCCCTATGATCTCGAAAACCACGCAACGTAGCGACAAGCGGGAAACGACGTTAGATAGCTCGAGACAAGCTCTTTCGAAAGTATTTCGTTATTTTTTTTCAGGTCAATATTGAGGTCACCAGAGGTCATCAAGGGTCAGATTTTCAAGTTTTGAAGACTTCGGTTCGAACACTCCCAAATATCTCGGGAACTATGATAGTTAGCAGCAAACGGAAAAGAGCAATCGAAAGTCATTGATAAATGCAATCGACATAGGTGTCCTCAGATTTGAGCTCAGGTCAATAGTTTAGGCTCCAGAGGTCATCGAAAGTCAAAAAGGTGATTTTGTTTTCAAAACTGTTTTCCCCAAGTAACCTTTTACCTAATACAGATAAAGCAATAATGTTTACGCCATCGCGTGTGTCTTGTCAATGCGCTTCAAATCACATTCATGGTGACCGGGTTAGGTCAACTGAGAAATTTGACCTCAGGTCAAGGTCAAGTGGTGACCCAAGTTGGTCATGTTGCATATTGGGCGACGTGTCTCGACGAGACAAACATATTGGTACCGTTTTCTCTTCTCTATCTTCATTATGTCGATAGTTATTGATACAACTGTGTTGGCGGTCACAAAATTGACCTGACCTTAGGTCACCGATATTATAAATCCGAGATGAACAAATTGTTGGTATCTATGACCTTATGAAGTTCTGCAAGATTGAAACCGATCGGCGTAAAACTGTGGCTGTGGTACTACTACAAACGTTTTGGAGTTGAGGACATCACGTGACCTGGTCTGGTGACCTGACCTGAGATGACCTGAAGCCAAGAGTTTTACATAATGCGGGAAGTTCCTTTCTAAACAGGTATACAAAAAACGGCGGCGCTGCGCGCCGCTGTTTTTGCGCTATCTTCGAAAAACCGGAGGGGTGGGCGGATTTCGCCCCCCCCTCCAGGGCGCGTGTTAAGGACTCATTCAATATCTACCAGAGTTTGTTCCGCAGATCTAAAGCCCTGGTTCATACCAATATGAATTCAATTCATGAAAAGATAACATATTTTACATCTAAGCAAAAACGTATTACAACCATTTGCAATTGTCCATACAAAACATATTATTTCTGATGGTGGTGCAATACCAGCAGTAACTTAAATGTATACAAGTCAAGTGGACTCCAAAAGCAATAAAGAAAGCGTTTTACTATACACCATGCAGTGTGTTCACTCAAATGGAACCAGATAGTAGCAATAGTTATTAGTGGATAGCCATGCGGATATAAATACAACACAACAAATAAACATCCCTAGATTTTGGGTTTGCCATACAGAACTGAGTCACATAGTGCCGGATATCCATTAGAAGAAAAAACATTTCACAAGACAACCAGATTCAACAACAAATATTGTACCTCATCAGCTACGGTGTCACTGTCTTGAACTGCTTGTTGCCGCTGCAGTTGTCTGCACTGGATGCGCAATTCCCCGCAAACACTGATAGGACAGCATCTTCTTTGAGAGTGCGTTTCCTTGCTACATCCCCTGAAACCAAAACAAGAATGATCTGAACAACAATCAGCTGTGATTCATGATGGCGATCACGGTACACATCACATGCTTGGTCATGTGCAGCACCCCTAACTGAAGTTATATGAGTCATTATGATGGCACACATCACATATGTGGGTCAACTCTTGGCACACTCCTGCTGTTACCTTACTTTTAAGTTGTCGCTGTTGCCTCAACACTTATGGTTCTGCTTCCTCTCCCACTTTGCAGAGCCTATGAACTTATGAACAGGTGCATGGTAGCAAGGTCATGGTAGGAAATGGTAGGAAACCATGGCTGGAGCAAAGCCACATTTTATTATCAGTTAGTATACAGTGTTTTCACCTGATATTGATGTCCCTTGTCATTACTGCTGACAAATACTCCAAGTAATGACTGATGTATGAATGAGCTGGAAACATTTCCCTAAATACCATGGTGAAAATGTACTCATCAACATGCTAATTACCTTACTTATAAGGTTTAAAGTCCTGTAGTCACTTTCCAGGAAGTGAGAACTGCACACTGTGCTGTAAGTCGAGGGCTTGAAACTTTGTTCAAGCCTGATCCTGGCTAGCCATGCCTTTCGGAGAGAGCGATTATTTGGCAACTTGTGGCCTCCCGCTCAGTGTTCGTCACGGGCCCACCAACCCCCAGCCCAGCCCGGCCCAGGCCCATGGACACCAAGCCCAGGCCCGGACCAGGCCCAGCCAAATTCATAATATTGAGGCCCAGGCCCGGTCCGGCCCGTTCAGATTAAGCATATCAGTATTTTCACAAAATTTGCAATTATTATCCTAACATATTTACTTGTATACTATAAATGTGAAACAATGAGCCAACTATGATGCTAACCAAAAAAAGAAAAAGCCACGGCCACAGCAGCCAGCCACAGCGTTGCTGTGGAAGTGAACTGCTGGCTAAAATATTTTTCAGCTCTAACCTGAGCTTGTGCGACGCTCGCATAACTTCAAAATTGTCAGGCCCAGACCCATCCAGAGCCCAGTGATTTCCTTAAAGTTGAGGTCCAGCCCAGGCCCAGCCCCAGCCCAGGCTCAGGCCCAGCCCAGGCCCAGCCCAGGCCCAGCCCAGGCCCAGCCCAGGCCCAGCCCAGGCCCAGCCCAGGCCCAGCCCAGGCCCAGCCCAGGCCCAGCCCAGGCCCAGCCCAGGCCCAGCCCAGGCCCAGCCCAGGCCCAGCCCAGGCCCAGCCCAGGCCCAGCCCAGGCCCAGCCCAGGCCCAGCCCAGGCCCAGCCCAGGCCCAGCCCAGGCCCAGTCCAGGCCCAGCCCAGGCCCAGCCCAGGCCCAGCCCAGGCCCAGCCCAGGCCCAGCCCAGGCCCAGCCCAGGCCCAGCCCAGGCCCAGCCCAGGCCCAGCCCAGGCCCAGCCCAGGCCCAGCCCAGGCCCAGCCCAGGCCCAGCCCAGGCCCAGCCCAGGCCCAGCCCAGGCCCAGCCCAGGCCCAGCCCAGGCCCAGCCCAGGCCCAGCCCAGGCCCAGCCCAGGCCCAGCCCAGGCCCAGCCCAGGCCCAGCCCAGGCCCAGCCCAGGCCCAGCCCAGGCCCAGCCCAGGCCCAGCCCAGGCCCAGCCCAGGCCCAGCCCAGGCCCAGCCCAGGCCCAGCCCAGGCCCAGCCCAGGCCCAGCCCAGGCCCAGCCCAGGCCCAGCCCAGGCCCAGCCCAGGCCCAGCCCAGGCCCAGCCCAGGCCCAGCCCAGGCCCAGCCCAGGCCCAGCCCAGGCCCAGCCCAGGCCCAGCCCAGGCCCAGCCCAGGCCCAGCCCAGGCCCAGCCCAGGCCCAGCCCAGGCCCAGCCCAGGCCCAGCCCAGGCCCAGCCCAGGCCCAGCCCAGGCCCAGCCCAGGCCCAGCCCCAGCCCAGGCCCAGCCCAGGCCCAGCCCAGGCCCAGCCCAGGCCCAGCCCAGGCCCAGCCCAGGCCCAGCCCAGGCCCAGCCCAGGCCCAGCCCATGGCGAACTCTGCTCCCGCTTCCTGCATTTATACAGTTGCCTCCCATTGCCCCGAAAACAGGGGTGCCAAGAAATAAAATGTGATAAGATATTTCGCCACCAAACCTTCAGAGTCCCCAAACGGACTCAACCTACACTCGCTTGATCTTCAGTTCATATTCCGCGCCGAATCGCTGTACGTTTTGCCGTTTAAAACGCGTTTGAAGCAAGTGCGCCACTATTGAGAACAACAGTTTGTCTTGATGCACAGCCCTAACATCTAGCGGCTAGAATAACGATTAGTGTCCCATTGAGAGTCTTGTAACTCGCAGGAGTTTAGAGTCTTGAGGCCAACAAGCTGACTTCAGAACGCTTGAAGAAGCGCTGATGGCCTCAAGAGCCATCCTCGAGCCATCCTCGGTCACTAATTAATGCTACAGCTCTGGAAAGAAATGTTGCTCCAGCAAGGCAAGCAACGAAAGAATATAATGATCCGAGATCAGTTGCCTGTTTCAGACCTGAAACATAGGGGTCGGTGCGTGCTATTCACTTTATGTGGTATTAAATGAATAGGAAGCAGATCCTCTAACTGCTTCTCTCATATGAGGATGAAAGATCGAACTTCGAAGTTCGAACCTTGCATGGAAGAGAGGTTCGATTGGCAACTATTGCTATTTTCTGGCATCAGGATGACCTGCGCTGATTGGTCATTGCATGCAGTTCAGATGACATCAGAAGCCGTAATCAATCAGGGTACTGAGAGGAGGTTGAAGGGTGCTTGGTGAAAGAGATTCGTCATCCGTGGATGAATGTCAGCCGATTCCGATGAAACGTGCCTTTTTCGTATACATACATGCGACATATGTATCTAAGGTAACCGCTCTCCACATGATTATTGACCAGTAAAACGCGCTTATTGGGTCAAGAACCGAACGGGTGGTTCTTTAACCCTCGCCCTACGGGAGCTTTTTTCACCTTCGCCCTAGGGGGGGGGGGGGGGGCGGGTCCTAAAAAAACATGTTACTTTACAAACCAAGCAACATAGAGCAACGCAGTAAGAACCAACATGTTGCCTGTCATGTTTGGAATCTAACGGTATGCAATTTTTAGGTTTCGGATCAACGAGTGACTTTCCAGGTCAAGTGAATGACCTCGATCGACCACGTCCAGAACAGCGATTTTGCTGTCAGAAACCCTCAAAATGAGAAATTTATAAATGTGCATAAAAAGGCATGTTCCTAGGCCAGTTTTTCCTCAGAAATACAGACAATGTAATTATTTATTCGTATCTGGCAAAAAAGTCCAAAAAAGTTATTTCAAAAAATGAAGTCATGAATTTCTTACATTTACGGAGCCATCACTCAGTCAAAAATAGAGATATTTCTTTGAAATTTTGTTTAAGTATGTTCCATACTTAGTTCTCTCACATATATTCCGTTTTTTTAACATCTTTGAACATTTTGATTTTGTGGTGATTTTTCCAAAAACATCAGTTTGTTTTCATTTTGAGGGTCATAAACCCCAAATTTCGCAAATTCGAGATCGCCATTTGAAAGAAAAGGACATTTTATATCTTTACTTAATTGCGTTTGCAATTTGCTTCTAAACTCTGTTTCTACGATTTGTCAAACATTTATCGTTTTTCCACCAACATGACGTCATCAAAACATCATTATTTCCCAAATTTCTAAAAAAAAATCAATCAAATGTTTACAGCTTACGTACAATTGTTGTATACTTAGCTACTGAAAATTTCAGCAAGATGCGCCGCATGTCTAAAAAGTTATGCAAGAAAAACCTCGGGGGTGTCGTTTTAGGACCCCCGTAGGGCGAGGGTTAACCCGGGATTGAGTCCTCAGCCGAACGCTATTGACGGGGGGAAGGGGGCGTTAAACGTCCCCCCGGGCTATCTTCCGAACCAATAATCGCAGCGAGGCGCGCAAGACGGCATTCGAAAGCTCTCAATGAGATGAATATAAAGCATGCTCAAACATTTCAAAGTCAGGTCAAATATCAGGTCACGGTCAGGTAAAAGGTCAAAATCGACGTATTTTAGTTTATGGGCCATACTTTCCAGCAAAAGCCATCGATTACGACCATGATCATTTAAAGTGCTGCCAAGGTATTATCCACATCCCGCATGGGCTAAAGTGAGATTTTTCTCAAAGGTCAAGGTCAAGGTCAGGTCACAGAAATTCACTATGCGCAAAATACCTACGAAAGTCATGCAACACATGTTTTATGGGATATTTGGCACGTAGAATTCGATAGTGATAGTCATTTTACCAACTTAATTCATTTACGTGAAGTTATTGCCAAGTTCAGGTCAAGTTCAGGTCACTGAAGGTCAAAATTGGAAATTGATAAATATAAATAAAGAATGCAAGTTTATAGACCAGTTTTCTCTCAGGAATACAGTGCTGGCATTCATTTGTATTATCTGGTCAATAAAAGCCAAAAACCGCAATTTCAAAATATGACGTCATGACTTACCCATACTTTAGATGTCATAAGTCAGTCAAAAATGGAGATATCTGTTTGAAATTTGGTATAGTAGTTGCCTAGGTATAGTTCTGACACATCATTCATTTTTTTAATAAACATTTTAGAAGATTTTGATTTTGTGATAATTTCCCCCAAAAAAGTCTTTGTTTTAGTTTTGAAGACAAAAATCCGAGATAGCTGGTTTGTAGCCCTTGCATTTTTCTATCTTTTGGCGTGTTTTTATTGCATTTTTCTTCAAATGTGGCATTTGTACGGCCTGGCAAATTTTAGCTAATTTTGGTTAAAACTCGTGTGTAGTGACGTCACTAAATTCGCTATAACTCTAGATAAAGAAATCGGCGAAATTTCTTCATTTTTTTCTCACAAAAGACGTACCCATGATTTATAAGAAGGTACCCGAAGTTTTGCGGTGATAGCGCTATTAGTTTTTCAGGTATTGCGAAAATTAATCGGGGGGGGGGGGGGGGGCGTTAACCCCCTCCCCCCAGTCAAAGGCGGGTTAAAGGGAATGTTTCACCTTTATGAAAGTTGTCAAATATACGCTGGTTGTAGTATAAAATATGAAGTAAGTGCTGCTGAAAACGATGATGATATTTTTTTACTCGGAAAGTCACTTAACTTTCTACAAATTAAGTTTTTAGATTTGGGAGAATTATGTCATTATTGAGCTATAGACCGCCACTGATTGGCTGACATAGTGGGATTGGCTGAAAAAGTGTCTGTCAGCCAATCAGCAGCTGCACCAGCCTGGAGTCATTTTGCAAATGGTAAATTAAATTGCTTAACAACGGCTAAGTTTTGGGGAAAATGACATTAGTAATTTAGACATTTCAATAACGGGCCAAGATAATGGCTATCTCAGTTTAAAACTAATATAAAGGTGAAACATTCCCTTTAACGTTATGTCACAATGTGAAAAGCACTTAAAGGGAAATAATTACCTTTTCCGACAAAAATGGAGTTATCACTTGAAATCGACAGACGAGACCAAAATATATTGTAAATTGATCACATTTTGCATATAAATATTCCTACTGAAAGATATTTCAAGTTAAAGTTGATCAGCGACCCACGCTTATAATGGTCGGTAGTGGGTACTCCAAGTACTTGGTAACGAATTCCGATGCTCCCCGAAATCCGGTATTGCTTTTTGACGAAATGGTATGGGAAATATGCCTTCTACTCTGTGTATGGTGATTATGTGCCCTACTGACCTTAAAAATCAGCAAACATTGAATACAAAGCAACCAAATTAGCGGTTAACTTATGCACTCAACGATGGCCTAGTTAGTGGTTGCAACCCTCAATTTCTGAAAATTGGTTCATGTATTTTCAACATTAGAAGTTTTGTTTGTTTTGTCTCCGGCTGTATATAACACCTTCTTTAGCTTATCATGAAAAATAACAATTTCCCCAAAAAATCAACAAATATTGGGCAAACTAAATCGGAAGCTCACTTATGCACCCAACAGGTAACTATTTAGTGTCGGCGATTTGTTTCATTGACCAATCAGGGACGTTGCACGCTTCTTGGCGCACTTACTTCATTTCTGGCCCTATGTTGCCCCCGCTTGGGTCGGCGTGGGAGACCCCGACTATAAAGGACGACAGTCGCGTAGTCGTAAAAGCCCAATACCATATCAACACCTGGACCTATGGCTTGTTTATAAATACACATTCAAGCCAGAGATAGTGATGGAGCATACTGTTCGTTACCATATGCAAGTATATATTTTATTTTCCCAAAATGTAATTTGCGAAATATACAAAGTTATTTCACTTTTAAATTGAGATGCGATCAATTTGATACCATGGGTGTGTAATCAAATAATGCAGATAAATAAATCAAAAGGTCAATATTTCCCTTTAACCCTATTTGTAACAGGCTCCTGGCTACCCCTATTTGTAACAGGGGGGGGGGGGGCGGATTCCGCCCCCCCCGGAGATCTCGAGATCTACCCGTCCGATTTTCAAAAATGAACCGGTGTTTGGTTCCCCTCAACACGATCTACATTTATAAATAAAGAAATAAAATATACATTTGGGATAGGGGGGCAACAGGGGGGCAAAAACTACAAATTTTAGTGGTATTTTTGATCCAACATAGCTTTCATGTTTATCGACCGATTTTAACACAACTAATAGGAATCGATAGAGATTGAATCGGAAATTTATATTTGACGGTGACGTTTGAAAATCCAAAAATCATAGGCGTGTGCAGGTCACTCAATATGGGGGTGAAGTAAATGCGTAATAAAACCATTTTTTGATGTTGTTTTTTTGATAAATGAAATGGTATGTGATTGAAACATTAGAAAAAACAGTTATAAATCATATTTGTTTGCCATAGGCGGTACCAGGTTAGTGAAAAAGGGGGTAAAATTGGGGAAAATATTAACCGCAGACAAGTTACTACCCAGCACTATAAATATGTTACTGATCATAGATAGTTCCTTTTTTCATGCTGTACTTCATCATAGGCGTATCCAGGATCCAAACTAGGGCGGCGCAAGACCTTTTGATAAGTATATTATCCGTTTTTATGATACTAACTAGTCAACAGTGACTATTTCACTTACAACTTCAATTAACATTGCTTACCTCCCTTTTTACCCTACCTGGACTCGCCTATTATCTTATAATCGTTCGTAGAGTAGCCTGTGGTGCGTGTTTTATCCGAAAACTGCAGTATGTTATGTCATTGTACGCCCATGCCTCTTAGTTTCCTTGCAATAATATGACCCCCTTTCTTCCATTCCTGAGCGTGCCTCTGCAAAAAATGACTTTATTCCCTTTTCTGGTCTCATATGTGCATATATTATTATAAGCTAAACGTATATTGCGCCGTTATCGCTGGCATATCGTCATCACCATGCCAGTCACCCCCCTTTTCATGTTCCTGAACACGCCCCTGAAACTCTATATGTAATAAATTATGCAAATAATGGAAGCAGAAGCTATCTTTTACATCTTGATAGTTATAAATGCCCCTTACATTGCTCTATTGGCTTCCCGCCAAGCATTGAATACTTCCTGGACCCCCCCCCCTTTTCAAGCCCCTGAAATCGCCTCTGCCATGACATTTTGTATGATATTTCATTAACATCATCTAATTTGCACTTGTTGCAATCACGGTAAGCCGATATAACTCCTTCATACTTGATGCAGTTAGGAAGAAACCGTGAAGATCGCATTTCCGTATTTTCGCCAAATGTCGCCTCCGAACCCACCCAAAACTGTGCCCTGGAACCGCCTCTGTTCAAGTTAAGAACTCAAATTTTTTACTCCAAATGCGGAGTTCAATTCTATGAAAAGTCCCAAAATTGCATGGGCCTGCTCCCAGCCGTTCTGGAGATATCTTTGAAAAACATGAGGGGGGGGGCGGAATCCGCCCCCCCCCCTGTTACAAATAGGGTTAAAGCTTTTATTCTGATTTTTTTGGGGGGGCGGAGGCAAATTCCATTGTTTTTTCTGCCGGCAATCACGTGACTGGGCAGGTCAGCCGGGGCCTGCCGAGCGCGCGACCGGGGGTTGTGGCCGCAAACACCGCCATAGATAATACAGGGTTGTGCGTCGGCGCACACTGCTCCTAAACCCGACATGGTAGGTTTTAAAAATGTACTGCAATCATGGGCGGAACTTTGTATGTGGTTGGTGTGGAAAGATCCACACCATCTTGAAAGTTGGTGTGGAAAAGTCACACCAACTTTTAGATGCATTGCATTGCATTTTAGATGCATTGTGCATTGCTTATGACACTCTCAGCAATAGTTCCCCAAAAAAATTGTTGAACAACATACAGTAAACCATAAATTCCAAGAAAACATACAAGTATAGGTATTATCAATAGTTTATATTTAATAATATTTCATTGCCTGATCCTAATCTACTAACAATCTACTAATCAGTTCAAACATAACCACAAGTACCCAATTCTAAGAATCTCCTTTCAACTTTGCTTTCAAATATACCTTCAGGTTTTTCGTATTTCTTCTGCACAAAATATGTTAAATTAAAACCTGGCAGTTGCAATGTATGCAGACTGGACTTGGTAGGCAAGCGCACACCAAACTCACACGCCCATTACATTCACCATCCAATCTCCTAACCATAGCAAAGATGTCAATATGTGTGGGGCAGTCTAAATCCTGCCCCGAATGGGTTATGGGGCATATGCAGATGTGTGGTAAGTCGGTTAGGTTAACCTAACCTATCCTTACTCCAATACGTTATTTGTCTGTAATTTAAGTCACATTTAACATGAGTCACTCCATCTAAGGAATCCCTTCTCCCAAACCTAAAAACCTGCCCCATACTACTATAATGTTTCCCAGCCCTGACCCAACAAGATGATATATCGTTGAGAATGGTCACTTTTTGCACATGATTGGTTCAAAACTAACGTTGTTCCGCTAGACAGTTACCAATTCCAACTCTGCTGAGCCCTGACTAGAACTCTCCTGATCCACATATTGATATGTGTTGGTTAAGAGTAGCACACGTATATATCTACTAGAACCTCGGGCACTTTTGATATCAGGCTGCAGACTATTGTTGTTGTTTTGATGTGCGAGGCTATGTCTCAAAAGTGGCAGGAAGCGTGGATGCGCTGGATGTTTCCAATGAAATAGGGCAGAGTATTATTCCATGACCTAGAATAACTTAAAATCACCGAATTCTTATCCATCACCGTTTCGACCAATTCATCACCGAAATAACTTAACATCACCTTTTTGCTGATATCACCGAAATGACTGATATAACACCAAAATTACTTAAGACATCACCGGTTTGACTTTAATAATTACTATACTAATTATAATATTTACTACGTTGGGGCCGCAACGGCAAGTGGACACTGGCCGTGGCAGAGTCTGGCGGACGGCCTGGTGTGACAAAACAAATTATAATAACATAATCAAACCTGACCTAACCAGTGGCGTAACCAGGATTCACTCCAGGGGGGGGGGCATTTTTCAGGGGGGGGGGCATAAAGTAACCCCACCCAAAAAAAAAAAGGATTTGGCCCACTATATTGTTAGAGAAGCATATTTTCAGCATCTTTTCCTTTAAAAAATAAAACAAACATTCATTTTTTCTTCTCTCGACCAAATGGGTCACGTACGGACCTTCAGGGGGGGGGGGGGTCAATTTCCCCGTCCCCCCCCCCCTTGTGTACGCCTATGGACCTAACCTTTACAACAATCACGGTTGCAGGGACCCACGTTTAGAACGCTCCGCTCGCGTTCGCTCGAGCTGCGCTGCGGCCCACCGGAATGGAATGGGGCTGTCGCCCCCGGACCCCCCCCCCCCAGACGATCTCGTAGATGTAACGGGTTTGCGCTTCTGCATTGTTCTGCAATTTCTTCCAGCATTGCAACATTTTTGGATATTTTTTGAAAACTCTTGTTTTGGTTAATTTTGGGTCGCTGAATTAAATGACATACATTTTGAGGCTCTCCGGCTTAACCTGCAACAATTAGAGCTGCTTGCAACAATGTGCAACAATTTGCAACATTTTTGGAATTTTGCTCACGGGATTTTTTTTTAGATCAGGAATCGAAATATGGCATTTTCAGAATGTTATATCCCCGTGTTTTCGAGATATTACTAAATTTTGTGGTTGTAAATGCAGAATCGAACTAGACCCGTACATACATTTTTGTTTTGGAGGCAGGTCAATCATCGGCGAACACAGGTCGCTGCACGGTTAGGGTGGCGGTGGGTTCCTGGTTCATGAGCCGGCACCAATGGCCTTCTGGATCCTCCTTACATAATTTCCCCAACGGTTTGTCTCCCAACCTATCACAGTGAGTTCCGAGAGCAGTTGCATGCCATATGTTGTATACCCTGTGTAACGCTACGCCGAGGTCCATCTCCCACTGGAACTAATACATTCGTACATCCTTTTACTCTGACTCTCCCCATGCATTCACTCAATCATCAATCTCTTTCATACTAATCAGTAAACCGTCAGGTTGAACTCCCGACCTCTCCTCTTTGCCCCCAGTGGTGCTTAACAGTACATCAGGGTAACAGGTGGATCATAGATCTTGTGGTATCTTTGTATTTAGTATTTGGGTCCCTTCTAAACTGTCTGCTCATTAGTGTGTACTGTCTGCATTTTAGTGTGTATTCGAATGACCGTTGAGTTTGGACGAATACACGCAGTCCGGTTTGTGACAAATGGCGACGAGGATGAGATAGACCAAGCTTTGATTTAATTCGTAATTTTGAGGTTATATAGACCTAGATTGGCTATATTAACTATCAAGTAGTGTCCAGACACAGTGAGTAGCCGTTGTTAGTGGATTTTGACCTAGATTTTGGCAGAATTTCACTGAAGGCAGGATGAGTCTTGGTCTGGATGCGCCACAAAAGTATCAGGAGGGAGAAGATTTTGAATTGTGGCTAGATGGATTTGAGCTGTATGTGTGTGCAGTAGGAGTGATCGGGATAGAAAGGAAGAGAGCTCTTCTATTGCATATTCTGGGAAAAGAAGTGCAGCAAAAAGTGAAAGCTCTGGGAAATGGAGAGCCAAATGAGAATGAAGATGCATATGAAAGAACAAAGAACCAGCTCACGGTGCTTTTTGCTCGGAAAACAAGGCCTGTGTTTGAGCGGAATGTTTTTCATAGCATGAAGATGACAGATAAAGATGAGGATGTGGACGAGTTTGTGGGTAGGTTGAAGAAGCAAAGCCAGAGGTGCCAGTTCGGAGAACAAGAAGGTGAGAACATGATCCGAGATCTGGTGATAGCCAAGTGCCCCTACTCAGGCCTGCAGGTGCGGCTTCTGGAAGCTGACAACCTGAGCTTGTCTCAGGTGGTCAAGATGTGGAAGTCCCACCTACAAGTGAGAGAGCAAGCAGCCAAGCTGCAAGGGATGAGCCTGCAGGAGGAAAAGCCACCTGTCCAAGACGAACCCAAACCAGAGGAGGTGTGCAGAGTTGGAGTTCGGACAAGCCAGAACAACCAGAAGTGGAGGACGACAAGACATCATGAAGGAGAAAGGCGGAATCAGGCACGCAGTGAAAGGCCAATGATCTGCTACAGGTGTGGGGAAGAGGGTCATAAAGCGGCTCAATGTCAGGCAACAAGGGGCCAAACCTGCTCCAAGTGTGGAGGAAGAAATCACTTCGCGAAGGCCTGCAGGAGCAGAATGGACACACAGAACCTGAGGAACAGAAGGTTTCCCCAGGTTAACACCGTTGACGAGGACTTTGTGTTCTCGACTCAAGGTCCGAAGGAGACTGCACTGGTGACTGTGTTCATCAACAAGCAACCAGTGAAGGTGATGGTGGACACAGGAGCCAGTGTGGACATCATGGCCAGGACTGACTTCCGGATGCTGAAAGGCATGCAGGTGAGCAAAACGAAAAGACGACTGATGCCCTATGGGACTGACATACCCCTGGCACTGGACGGACAGTTTGTGGCGACAACAGGCACTAAAGAAAAGCAGGTGGAGGCATGCTGGGTGATTGCAGCCAAAGGCAAAGTGTCCCTGCTGAGTGGAGCGACAGCTCAGCTCCTAGGACTTGTAAGTCTGACAGAGCACGTCCAGGCGGTGAAGCCGGATGAGCCAAAAAGGACAATGAAGGAGGTTCTAGACCAGAACGCAGAAGTGTTCAAGGAAGAGCTAGGAAAGATTGACCAGATCAAAGCAAAACTGAGCCTGAAAAAGGAGGCAAAGCCTGTGTTCAGGAAAGCCAGGTCAGTGCCATACGCACTACAAGATGCAGTTGATGAGGAACTGCGTAAATGGGAAGAAGATGGTGTGGCAGTGAAGGTGGAGTACGCAGAGTGGGCCTCACCCCTGGTGGTGGTCCCAAAACCAGGCGGAAAGGTGAGGATCTGTGGGGACTTTAAGGGCACAGTTAACCCACAGCTAGAAGTCCCGCAGCACCCCATGCCAAACCTGGAGGACATCCTGACTACGCTGACAGGTATGCACAGCTTTTGCAAACTGGACCTAAGCACAGCTTACCTGCAAATGGAGCTAGATACAGATAGTCAGGACATAACCGTGCTAAATACTCCAAAAGGGCTGCTCAAAATGAAAAGACTTCCATATGGTATCGCATCCTCCCCAGCACTGTTTCAGGGAGCGATGGAGAGGATCCTGCAAGGACTGAAGGGCGTCACATGTTCCCTGGATGACGTGCTCATTGCAGGTACATCATACCAGGAGACGGTGGAGCGCCTGCACGAAACGCTGCAGCGACTCAAGAAGTGGAAGATCCGACTCAACAAAAGCAAATGCCAGTTTATGCTTGAGTCAGTGAAGTACCTGGGAGTGGAGATAAGCGCCCAAGGGGTGAAACCAGTGGCTGAAAAGCTGGATGCTGTTCTGGAGGCACCACAGCCTAAAAACCAACAGGAGTTGCGCAGCTTCCTGGGAGCTGTCAACTTCTATGGGCGGTTCGTGCCAGAAATGGCCACAGTGGCAGCACCACTCAACAACCTGCTCCAGAAGAACGTGACGTGGAAGTGGACCAGAGAAGAGGAAAGCTGCTTTAAAGAGCTGAAGAAGAGACTGGCGACAGCACCGATCCTGGCCCACTACAACCCAAAGCAACCGGTGCGGCTCATCACTGATGCCAGCCCGTACGGCATCGGGGCGGTGCTGGTGCAAAAAGGCCAAGACGGTGAAGAACGACCAGTGAGGTTCGCATCAAGAACGCTGACAAAGGCGGAGCGAAACTACTCGCAAATCGAGAGAGAGGGTCTAGCGGTAATCTTCGGGGTCACCAGGTTCAGGCAGTACTTGTGGGGTCGTCGGTTCACCCTAGTCACCGATAACAAGCCGCTGTCCTCTATCCTGGGGCCCAAGACGCAGTTCCCAGCCCTCGCCGCTGCTAGGCTGCAGAGATGGGCTCTGATCCTGGCGGCGTACACGTACGACGTGGAGTACCGGAGGTCGGAGGAGATCCCGATGGCGGACTTCTTGTCGCGCCTCCCCTACACCAAAGGTGTGCACAGACAAGACGAAGCGACGGTCTGCTTCCTGGATAACATGGAGAAGCTCCAACCACTCACCGCAGACAAAATCAAGCAGGCGACAAGCAGGGATGTGCTGTTGTCAGAGGTATGCCAGTATGTGAGGATGGGATGGCCAGCAAGACTATCTGGAGAACTGCAGGCCTTCAGCAGCAAGAAGGAAGAGCTGTCCATCACCAACGGATGTCTGCTCTGGGGTGCGAGAGTCATCATCCCCAAGACGCTACAGAACAGAGTGCTGGAGGAGCTGCATGACAGCCATCCGGGCATCACCAGGATGAAGATGCTCGCCAGAAGCTACGTGTGGTGGCCACAGATCGACAAGGACGTTGAAGATCAGGTAAAGCAATGCGCAGGATGTCAAGAAACGAGGAGCGAAAGACCGTCAGTGTTCCTGCACCCATGGGAGCACACCAAAAATCCCTGGGAGCGGGTTCACCTGGACTTCGCAGGCCCAATGCGAGGGAGGTATTTCCTCGTGTTGGTGGACAGCCACTCGAAATGGCCAGAAATCGTGCCGATGAGGGACATCACGGCCGGTGCAACCATAAGGGAGCTGACCAGCATATTTGCTCGGTTCGGCATCCCGATCCAACTGGTCTCTGACAATGGACCGCAGCTGACGTCCCAGGAGTTTGAAAACTTCATGGAGAAGCTGGGCATCAAACATATCAGAGTGGCACCGTATCGACCGCAGTCAAACGGTTTGGCTGAGCGGATGGTTCAGACCATGAAGAACAGCCTGAAGGCGGCTATGACCACAGGAGACGGCCGACCTGTAGAAGCACTGCTGGGGTCGTTCCTGATGAAGTACCGGAACACGGGGCACGCAACCACAGGAGTGGCGCCGGCCGAGGCGCTGCTGGGCCGACGGGTCAGAACGAGGATGGACCTGCTGCGACCAAATCCAGCAGCAAAAGTGCTGAACGCCCAAGCCAGCCAGATGAGAAAAGCGAGACAGTTCCCAGAGTTCACAGTCGGCGCAGCAGTCCTCGTGCGAAACTACGCTGGAGGAGCCAAGTGGAAGAGAGGGAGAGTGGTAGGCCGTACCGGTCCGGTGTCGTACACGGTGACCGTGGACGGACTGGTGTGGTCCCGCCACGCCGGACAACTCCTTCCAAGCGACAGCAAGGAAGAAGACAGCAACAGAGCGCCAAAGGTCAGGATGCAGCATAGCACCGGTTCGTATGACGCAGCGAGTCTGGCGGGTGCTTCAGGGTCCACAGCACCGGAGACACGCAGCACAGGAGCGCAGAACACCACGGCAGAGACACCTTCATCGAGCGCGGAGGAGCAAGTGCCGCGCCGCTCAACTCAAACGCCGCGCTCCTCAACGGAGACAGCGGCCGAGGAGGAGCGAGGAGAGCAGCCGGCAGGCGCCGAGACGCCTCGCCGAACAGGACAACAGCAGCCGCGGGGTGCCGAGACGCCTCGCGAGACGGGACCGGAGGAGCAGCCGCGAGGTGCCGAGACGCCTCGCGGGACGGAGAAACGACAGCAGCCGCGGGGTGCCGAGACGCCTCGCGAGACGGGACCGGAGGAGCAGCCGCGAAGTGCCGAGACGCCTCGCTGCAGGGACCGAGTCGAGGCGGACGAGCCAACGTCGATGGCTACGCCTGGTTCAGCGACGACCAGGAGTGGTCGTAAGGTGAATTTACCTTGTAAATATCAGGACTATGTCAAAAGTGTCATGTGTCAAAGTGTGAGGTAAACCTTGGTACAGATGAGTTCACTTCAGTTGGAAGGAACTGTTTCTCGTGTCTTCTGCTTGGAACGTTGGTATGGTAAATTATTGTCTTGCAAATTGTAACTCGTGTTGCAGAACTGAAACTTGCCTGTAATCACTCAAGCTATGTTTGATGGTAGTTTGATGGTTCAAATCTGATGGTAGTTTGATTTAGGAGGGATGAGATGTGGTATCTTTGTATTTAGTATTTGGGTCCCTTCTAAACTGTCTGCTCATTAGTGTGTACTGTCTGCATTTTAGTGTGTATTCGAATGACCGTTGAGTTTGGACGAATACACGCAGTCCGGTTTGTGACAGATGTTAAAATTATTCTCTGATTTCAATAGCAGTTTCGTTATGTGTATTTTTCCACACTTCATTTAATCCAAATTCAAATATGAATAACCTCACACATGCCTTTCTGTCTGGGTGCATTCCTGCCGCTCACTACTGCTGGGTTCCACGACTTACTGCGTCCTGTTGTGCTCAAATCGCCAATCCTCACCGCCTCAGCACCCGGACTCCTATACTGTGGGAGTATATATATTATTGGGAGTATATATTTATACTGTGTAGTTTATATTGTATAGTGTATAATGTGTAGTGTATATTGTGTAGTGTGCATTGTGTAGTGTATTGTATGACTATAGTGCACCACCTGTCTTGTTTCTGTACTCGGTACCCGGTACTCGGTACTCGGTACTCGGTACTCGGTACTCGGTCCTCGGTACTCGATCCTCGGTACTCGGTACTCGGTACTCGGTCCTCGGTACTCGGTACTCGGTACTCGGTCCTCGGTACTCGGTACTCGGTCCTCGGTACTCGGTACTCGGTACTCGGTACCCGGTACTCGGTACTCGATACTCGGTACTCGGTACTCGGTACTCGGTACTCGGTACTCGGTACTCGGTACTCGGTCCTCGGTACTCGGTACTCGGTCCTCGGTACCCGGTACTCGGTACTCGGTCCTCGGTCCTCGGTACTCGGTACTCGGTACTTGGTCCTCGGTACTCGGTGCTCGGTACTTGGTTACCAGAAACAGTTGGACTTCAATAAATATATCAGTAAACATTGCTCACCAAAACAAACATTAAACCTCGGAACCTTGAATTGAGTATTTAATTACATCGAGCCGCGAAAATTGCATTACCCTGCCTTGTAAGCATTGCAGTCACATGGCTTGTCCCTACATATATATTATTACGTTAATATTATTAATTATATTACGTTAATTCCCTCTCAATCTGGCGTTCCATCAGTCGCTCATCGATATTCCTTCCTCAGTCACCCTTCAGCCCCAATCCCGAATTATAGCAATAGGGAATTCACATAAGTGACGAAGGTTTATTTACAATAATGGTGCACCAACCGTTTGTCAATTGTCCCGTGGGCATAATACAAGTCGTCATATATACACCGGCTCGGGTAACATCAAGTCAGTCCAATCAGTCCAAACAGTCAAATCAGTTAAATTAGTCGCGTCAGTTTGATCAGCCAAATCAATAGTCAAATATATGCAATCGGCAACCACCACAGCATTGGCACAACCTCGATAATTGGTTGCATTGCGAACATGACGTCCCCAAAAAAAGACACCCTATCAGTCATAACGGATCAGAATGAAACTTTTAGCTCGATGGAGCAAATTTTAGACTGAGGGTCACGACAAACGGACCAGTTTATAACCATATTATTGACACATAATCGAGATATTCCTGCGGCTAATGAGTCAAACAATATAGGAGTCTTAAGCTATAACAAAAATGGTCCGTATGCATTTCAGGTAACCCATCAATGATAATTTAGAGCTCGCTGCACCCTGGCACTGACACACAACACAAATGATCATACCGTGACTATATGGCCAAACAATGACCAAATGGCAGGGGAGTTAAAAAACAAAGAAAACGGCCGAAATACTGTGCAAATTAAATTTGGTGGCATTGAGATGTACCCAAAAAAACTGATTGGGATATAAGGAGGGTATAAAGGATTGTGCAGATTTTCCGACCTTACTTGATGTGATATGCGGCTCGTTTCTCCAGTATGAAATTTATAGAACTAAAAACAACAGCAAATCCTGAAGGCCATCACCGACTTTTTTCTTGAGTCTGCCTCTCCAACCTGACTTGTGGTGGTGCATGCCACGGCTTCTTGTCACCCGTACAAATTTAGCAAAGTAAACAAACAACAAATCTTCCTGGTCCCAGTCCTTCGGCCTGTCACCAACTTCACCTCTGAGACTCATAGCCGTGACCCCTTGCCTCGCGGCGAGGAGCCACAGCCAGCCTCCCTCAGTCACTCTCGACCTCCGTCTCCTGAGACTTACTTGGGCTGTTTGGAGGCCTGGGCGCACTATCGGCAATTTAAAGATCGGTCCCGTCCTCGCTGCTCTGCTGTTCGACCTGCCGACCCCCCGTTACCCCTCAGTGACCTGCCGACCCCCTCAGTCATTGCCTTGCAGGCCCTTTTATCAACATTTCTTTCTGTAATCAGGTCAGTTGCCAGATTGGTGCCTTGCTGCCGTGATTTGTTTCTTCTCCTCTCGGTTTTATTTTCGCTTCCCTTTTGCTGTCCTGTCATTGGTTCTTCTCACCCGGCGGCAGCGGCCGGTGGATGCCTGCGGCGGCCGGAACTGCTGTCTACAGCGGCCCCGAGGCGGAGCTCGCTGCCGTGATCTAGGTCCAGATCCTGCGTAGAGACTTCACACCGTACGTGACCCGGTCCGCTGGCCGGCGCTCACGTTTAATGGTGTCTCGCAGCTGCGGTAATGACGTTATTTCTTTGGCCGGGGGTGTCGTAATAGCGACACTCTACCGGTGTCCGGGTTTTGACGAGGGTATTTGTCACATGCGTGGGTGGCCTCAGTCGGCGTCTGCAATGTCGGAAGCTTCTGGTGTCCACACGGCCGCCGTTCTTTCCATGTTCAATTTGGAAAATATATAGCTTTTGCGAAGTTTCTCTTCTTTTACTTATATTTGCACTCCGCTTTGTTTCTTTTTGGGTGTAATTTTAAAATGTGGCTCGTTACATAGACAAGTGACAACTAGTTATACTATTTACTAAGCTGTGGCCGCAACAGACACTGGGACAGACAGTGGCAGAGTCTGGCGGGCGGCTTGGTGTGACAGGACAAATTGTAATAACATAATCGAATTAGTTCCGCAAATATCGGTTACGGTATAATTAATCGGTTACGCAAATGATAGATTCCCAAAGGCATCCTGGTTATGCCCTATTTATACCCTATTACCCTATACGTTAATTTCGTAGCATCGGTGATGAAACCAGCTGTTTCGGTGATGAAAGCAACGTTTCGGTGTAGGTTTAGTTCTTTTGGTGGCGTTTATTTTCGGTGATATGTTCAGTTTTTTTTCTTCGGTGATCAGAATAGTCATTTCGGTGACAGGATTAATTTATTCCGCTTTCCAAATTCCCATAAGTCAACAGACAATGTTTACATACATTGGCGGATCCAGGGGGGGGCATCAGGGGAAAATGCCCCCCCCCGCCCCCCCACAAGAATATGAAGGAGCATTCAATACAAGTATGCCTCCCCGCGCGTCCCCCGCACTGAACGTGTAAAACAATGATCTTGGGGGAAAACTTCATGAAAACGGGAGTTTTTTCTCGAGTGATTGCATTTGAAGTTTTGATGTATCCCTTTCTTTCAATGATAGACAAAACAGCGCACATAGTGCAATTCAAGCAGACCCGGTGACACTTAACCCGCGCCCTGCGGGGGGGGGGGGGCAGAATCTTCCCCCTAACGGATTTTCTCCATACCTTGAAAACTATGATAGATATCAACGGTACCTTATGCTGCATCAATTATACATATTCTGACCGAATTTCAATGAAATTGATGTAGTATTTTGGGAGATAATGACGTTGTAATGACGTCATGTCATGCTATTTTTGGTGGAAAAACGATAAATGTTTCAAAAATCGTAGAAAATAGAGTTTTAAAGCCAACTGCAAATAAAAACGTCAAAAGAAGGAAAATGACATTCTCTTTAAAATGGCTATCGCAGATTTTTGCAACGTTAGGTTTTTGCCCCTCCCCCTCCCCCCTCACAAAACAAATGGGGGGGGGGGGGGAATTTCCTTAATCAATTTTTGTGAATTTGAAAAGCGAATTTATTAAGGTCGAATACCAAAATAAGGTGACTGACCTAAATCGGCGGATAGCAAAATGGAGGTACTTTTTGCCTAAAAAAGATGCCCCCCCCCCCCCCTAGGGTGGGTCTGCTGCCAGTCCACACCAACTTTGAAAACGTTTCTCCACCCATGACTGCAATAATATTACGACATTTTGTGTGCAAATTTTCTGTCATATCGAATCATAGGCGTACACAAGGGGGGGGGGCGTGACAATTGTCCCCCCCCACCCCCACCCCTGAAGGTATGTACGTTCCCTTCTTTGGTCGAAAGAAATGAATGATTTTTTTGATTTTTTTAAAGAGAAAAATGGTGAAAATATGCAATTTTAAAAATATAGTGAGCCAAATCCGGTGAGTTTTTTTGGGGGGAGGGTACTTTATGCTCCCCTGAACAAAAATTGCCCCTCCTGGAGCGAATCCTGGGTACGCTACTGTATGGACTGAGTAGTTGCGAAACCAAATAAGCTGCTGTAAACTATGGCTATGGTCGAGCCTCTCATACGTAGATTTTGCTTACTTGACGGAAGACCTTGCGTCCGCGCGGTAATTATGCCAGTTAACTGGAATTGCACCATTTCGTGGTAAGAGTAGGTTCTACGCAAACGAATGAACATTCATACGACTTTTGCTCCCACAATGCCAATCAAGTTTGAACATAATATGTAAGAAGTGGGACAAGTGACACGATCAGGGCTGTAACTGTAAACAAAATAAGTAGGGGGACGCTCCCATTCACCCTTTTGTGGCAAAAAGGTACCCCCGTTTTTTTCCCTCCGCGGATTTGGGCCGGTCACCTTATTTTGGTATTCGAGCTTAAGAAATTCACTTTTTTAAATCACAAAAATTGACTTGTGGATTTGTTTTCCCGAAAAAGTGTATTTTTATTTTGTGGGGTCCAAAGGCCAAAATTTCGAAAATCCGAGATAGCCATTTTGAAGAAAATGTCATTTCCTTTCTTTATTATGACACTTTTTATTTGTAATGTGCTTCAAAACTCTATTGTTTATGATTTGTCAAACATTTATCGTTTTTCCACCAAACATGTCATGTCATGACGTCATTAAAACGTCATTATCTCCCAAATTACTACATCAATTTCATTGGAATTTGGTGAGAAGACGTAGCACTGATGCAGAATAAGGTACTAAAAGTTTCACGCATATATCTATCATAGTTTTCAAGTTAATGAGAAAATCCGGGAGGAGCAGATTCTGCCCCCCCCCCCCCAGCGGGGCCCCGCGCCCCGCTGGGTGCCACTGGGGTTGCTTGAATTGTATCAGGTGCGCTGTTTTGTCTATCATTGAAAGAAAGGGTTACATACAAACTTCAAATTCAATCACTCGAGAGCAAAAGTTCCGTTTTCATGAAGTTCTCTCCTAAGATCATTAGTAAGATCATTAAGTTTTTCACGTTCAGCGCAGGGAACGCGGGGAGGGGGGGGGGCATACTTGTATTGCATGACCTTCCCCCCCCCCCAGATTCCTGTGGGGGGCATTTTCCTCTGATGCTCCCACCCCCTGGAACCGCCAGTGAGGGTAATAGAAGGATATATGTATCTGTGCCACAGGGCTGGGGAAAGTTGCCGTTCTGCCATTCTAATCGGCGACAAATCTATAGCCATCGGTGGAGTAATCGGTGACAAATCTTAGACAGACAGGTAGGTACCACACCTTTGCAAATTATTACCTCTCTCATGATTCTCGCACCTAGATATCATTAAGTTTCCCAATGGAAATCACAACTCTAAATAATGTTGTTTTTCTAATGCGAAAACCAACTTTCGGTTAATCCTGCAGCTCCAAAATAATCCTGCAGTTCTAAAATAATCATGCAGGTAAAAAAAAAACATAAGCAAGCGATACAACGAGTTCGTTTGTTCACGGAACAAAACATGCGCAATAACAGCGATAATGAGCACTGTGCGTAGCCTGGCGGCTGGGAAACGGAACGTGAACGCCACACGCTATTCAATTACAACGGAGACAGAATGGCAGTGTGGCTCCGTTAGGCTCCGTTGAGATATGCAAGTACGGAACAGAGGCTGTCCAGCGGGGCGATAGTGATTTTTGTGTTGCGCAAGATTTGTACGCGGACTGCGGCTCGCAGGGGGTGACACCGCTATAGCCACTTCGTTTGAGCCAGATGCTTGATGTGATGTCACTGGAGGCAGAGTCACGGCATGTCACGGCGCGTTTCACAGCATATCCGGCAATTCAGTGGGGCAGAATCATACAATTAAGCATGCGGTAGGAATTAATGGGCACTGGTAATTCACCACGCTCGTCTTCGTGAATCCCTGTCCGTACGAAACAGCGAGCTGTAACTGGCGGCTGACTACGCTTGCTGCGTGAGTGCGGCGCCGACGAAGGAGCCGGCTACCGCCAGTGACGTCATCTGTTGGTCAGCCAAGTTCAAGGTTGAATGGCTCGTGTCCTTACCAAATCGTTAGGCTGCCTAAGTTTACATACCTTCTGGCTTTCCAGTAAATACCAGTAGGGTGTCATCCCGGGATTCCCCATGTATCGGCTGCCGAGCGGCTCAGCATTAGCAAGGACGTCACTGGTGCTCTGGTCCAGTCGTGGCCGGCCCCGTCACCGCAGCTGCGCTTTCGAGCGTGTTGCTGTTTTTTGACAGGTGTTGACGAGCGGCGATTTTAAGTCGTCGCTGTTAGATAAGTAATTTAGGTAGTTAGGTTGCAAGTCTATGCTTTTGAAATATTTTGATTTTTCAAAGTTTAAAAAAAAGAAGCATATCTTGAACATTAAAAAAGTGAACAATGACATTTGCAACACTGCACCGGGGCTGGGGTAGCGTATATTACACTTCAGCCAGACCGGGGAAGCGTATGGCCGTCTCGCCCCTGAGCCAGATCAGGGCAGCGTATGGCCGTCTCCTCCCTCACCCGGACCGGGGCAGGCAGCGTATGGCCGTCTCACCCCACATCATGAATTAAGAGAGGGGTAATTATCCGCGGTAAACGTAATCTTAAATAGGTCCGTACCTTAGGCGCAACTATCCGTATCCCGTTCGAAATATTCGCACCGCTCCGAGACGCGTGCGGCGACAGCCGTGTCGGACGAGAGCACCAGTGACGTCACGCTAATGATGAGCGATTGGGGCGGTAAAATCCCCGGATGACTCTACCTCTCTTATATGGCCTTGGTAAATACTAAATATGTGCAAGTGTTGACATCAGGATCTGGTGGCTAAACTTTGACGTATCGGGTGTTCTTCAGAGGATGTGGCATGGGTGCCAAATAACCTTGGTAGTTGTGGCGCCTGTAAACTCCACTGATTTGCCTGTGTATATGCTTAACTTCACTTAAACTTAGTTGGTAGGTACAGGGGCGCAGGAACTATGTTCAAGTTGGGGGGGGGGGAGGCATTATGAAGTTGATTCTTTCCGTGCAACGCCCATAGGCGTAATGTTAAAATCAAAGATGTTGGAGGGGGGCGGCTGCCCCTTGCCCCCTGTTCTTATGCCTATGGGTAGGTACAGAAGCGTCACTTTTTTATGCAATTTGGTTATCTTTGACTAAGGTAGTGTGCAGCACTATGCACAGTATGACAGCATATCAGTCTATGGTCAAATTATATTTTTGGAAAGTTTCCTTTTTGGAAATTACCTCTATAAATGGGAACGCACTTCCCAAAAATGAGAACGCTGATGACGTAAGCGTTCCCATTTATGGAAAATATCGGGGGTCCCTAGCTTTCTAGAGATGTATGCATTTCATGTATAAAAAGCGCGAGTTTTACCTGGCGGATTTGGATTCTGCATAGTGATTAGCATTTTCTACCCCTTGAAGTAAAAAATTCCACCCTTGAAGTCACACTTTTTTGCTCATTTACATCAACGTCTGCTAGACATTGAAAACAAACACTGGGAATATTGCGTTTTTAGAATATTTAGGAAATATTTGGCGACGAAAGAGCATTTGTATGCTATTCAGCATATTGTGTTTAGTGATGGCATGACCTTGCAGAGTCGGTTCCCATTACAAATTGCCATGTTCAGCCGATTGTGGTGTAATGTCGTGCTGGATTGACAAGGCATGTGGTGAGACTAAATATATATTTTGTGTGATTTGGATTTGTTTTATATGCCTAATTGTGGTCATTTTGGAAAAACGAGTGCTCATTTCCCTTATATATCATAATGGCTGTTCCTTAACGTAATATTTCTTTAATAACATTGTTCTTTATGTTGGGGTTTCACACTCTGGGTTGTTATGCACAATGGTGGATATAATTTGGAGTGATATATTTATATGATTGAGCAATATAAATTAATTTGTTAAACATATAAATGATACTTCAGTGTTTGAATTACAATGTTTGACCAGCTTTTCTTGTATATATGTATGACTGTGGTAGACATGACAGAATTTGGAAAAGATGGCAGGAGCCTCACCACTGACTTCACATGGTTAATGAAAAACTAGAGAGTTAAAAGCAGGGAAAATGACTTCCTACTGGGCCAGTATGCAAAACGTGGCAGAAACGTCAACAAGATATTTGGGGCAGCCCAAATCCTGTCCCAAATGGGGCAGCAAGCTGCCCCATTTCAGTTTGGGATTTTATGGTAAAAGTTTCTATTTTTGGAAACTTTTCCATTTTTGGAAAATGTGTTCCCATTTCTAGAAGTAATTTCCAAAAAATGGAAACTTTGGTGGGGTGGGGTGCAGAGTGATTCTGAGGGGCCATCTGATTTGTTGTGTTCTATATTCATTTTGTGCTTTCAACGCCTGTGTCATTGTTGACAACTCTTGACGTAAGGAACATTGAACATGCCATTGACCTATATAAGTAGACGAACTACTCCAGCTGTTGCGCCGCCCGGCAGCCGTTCCCGGTTGAAGCGACACTAGCGCCGCAGCGGAGAAGGCATGAGTTAGCGCGGCAATGCTTTTGCTATGGCGGATGGACGATATTTGACAATAATCACCGTGCACGTTCAGGCTGAATATTTTTATTCCATGTTATTCATTATGAAGGTCTCTACGTCCTCAAACTTTTTCCCATGCGCTACCTCACGAGATTTTTTAGTTACAGGCCGACAAATATCGCCCTTCCGCCAGAGCAAAAGCATTGCCGCGCTAACTCATGCCCCTCTCCGCTACGGCGCTAGTGTCGCCTAGCGGGAACGGCTGCCGGGCGGAGTAGTTCGTCTATGCCTATATATGTCAATGATATTTGCATGCTGGTGCACAATATGGCAGCACGTTATGATGTCATAGTACTATGTGGCAGATGGCAGCATTGCAAAAGTAGCAACATAGTGCACCAAGACATCATTTTAATACCTTATTACCACAAATTGACTCCAGTAGTCATCGCACACTAAAACGCCAATCAACAAAACCTATGTCTGTCAGTATCAAACGTTTTGTCTTGGAAAAGTTGACAAAATTGTAGGGAAAAAAACTGGTGACAAACTTGGGGCTTCAGAATCCCAACGGTGACACACAGCTAGGTTTTCCCAGCCCTGCTGTGCCATTACACTCGCGCCGCTGCGTAGCGATAATATCTATTTCAATTGTTTTGATCGCGTTTTTAATGAACATAAAAGCAAATATAGACGTAAATATAGACGGAAAATGGCAAATCGTTTTGGGCAGAAAATGGAAAATCAACAGCTTTTTGTTCATTTGTAATACTTAAAAATCACTATGTTTAGCTTCACGTCATCATCAAAGATAAATTTCACTCTGATAATGACGAGAAGCCGAATATAAAGTGTTTTTTTATTTTATTGCATTATTACAAATGAGCAAAAAAAGGCTATTGATTTTCCATTTTCTGGTTCTACAAATACTTATAAATACCGATTTCGGCGACTTTTGATTTGGAACCTGAAATGTTCAGTTGCAATGTCTGGGCCATTGCAACTGAAGCGTCGCGTGATGACCTCTCCGCTGTCTCCCATAAGTTTTGGACATATACATCTTAAACGGAAATGACGAAGCCAAATTACTTTGGGTGCTTATGAGTAATCAGTGATCACCAACCGCAAAAACAGCGATTATTTTCCACTCACTGCTGCCAGACGTAACAAATCATTTTCCTCTAGAAATCAGAGTTTGTGGACACGAAAACCTCAATTTCAAAAAATTATTTGAAAAAAAGACCCTGGTTGAAAATTCAGAGGTTTTGTGAAAATCTTCCCTGAGACGTCACTTCAAAACCTCCAGATTTCAGGAAAACTTCTGAAACTGGCAGCAGTGTTCCCGCTGTCTTCTTCGCCGTCATTTTGTTGGGACCGTCACATACAAAGATATACGCCACGGGAGGAACACGCTATCACACCCTCGAACATACGCACATGCAAGACACTTATATTTGAAAACAACTCTGATTTCAAATCTAAGGACACAGTTAAGGAGAAGGAAGACCGTTTCAGGTGCGTCCCCCAATGCGTCCCCATAGTTATCTGAAAACATTCAGTTTTCAGAAGTAGGGGGACGCGCGTCCCCCTGCGTGGCAACCATGGACACGATGACACATGATTTAAGCGAAAAAGAGATGCGAAGTTATTCTCATACAAAAAATTATTGTTTTTAGGGGCATACATCACATATAATGGATATGTAAAAAAATGTGACGCGAAGAAACATGCGAGCACTGTGGATACAAAAAAAAAACAGATACAAGAAGTGAGTAGACACATTGTCTTGGTATACGCGTTTTGCGTTTACAAACTGTCATACAGGCGACAAAGGTGTGCGTACTAATGCGTACTAATGCGTACTAATGCGTACTAATGCGTACTAATGCATACTAATGCATACTAATGCGTACTAATGCGTACTAATGCGTACTAATGCGCACTAATGCGTACTAATGCGTACTAATGCGTATTAATGCGTATTAATGCGTATTAATGCGTACTAATGCGTACTAATGCGTAATAATGCGTACTAATGCGTACTAATGCGTATTAATGCGTATTAATGCGTATTAATGCGTACTAATGCGTACTAATGCGTACTAATGCGTACTAATGCGTACTAATGCGTACTAATGCGTACTAATGCGTACTAATGCGTACTAATGCGTACTAATGCGTACTAATGCGTACTAATGCGTACTAATGCGTACTACTGCGTACTAATGCGTATTAATGCGTACTAATGCGTACTAATGCGTACTAATGCGTAATAATACGTATCAATGCGTACTAATGCGTACTAATGCGTACTAATGCATACTAATGCGTACTAATGCATACTAATGCATACTAATGCGTACTAATGCGTACTAATGCGTACTAATGCGTACTAATGCGTACTAATGCGTACTAATGCGTACTAATGCGTACTAATGCGTACTAATGCGTACTAATGCGTACTAATGCGTATTAATGCGTACTAATGCGTACTAATGCGTACTAATGCGTACTAATGCGTACTAATGCGTACTAATGCGTACTAATGCGTACTAATGCGTACTAATGCGTACTAATGCGTACTAATGCGTACTAATGCGTACTACTGCGTATTAATGCGTATTAATACGTACTAATGCGTACTAATGCGTATTAATGCGTATCAATGCGTAATAATGCGTACTAATGCATACTAATTAGAGTTGCAAATTTCAGGACCACGGGAGCGGGCGCTTGGCCCAAATTTAGGCCCGGCGTGCCTGAAGCTGTGTCTGAACTCAGGCGTGCCGGTCTCATGCCGGGCTCAGCACAAGTTATCAATTTAAAAAAACTAAATAAATATAAATAAATATTGGCAGAAGTCAGAACATACATACTTAAAGATCGTGATAAATTGAGAAGAAAACAAATATACAACAGTAAAACACCATTATAACACATAACAATGTTACAGCTTACAAATTAAAAGTGATAACTAGTACGAACTAGTAAGGACTAAGGAGTGGACACACCAGTGAAACTTAATAAATCAAACTACAGGGTCAATTCATGATTAATTCATCAGCTCAGTAACTGCTGCAGTGTGAGATGCGAGTGGAGTCAAACAGAAACAAATACCCCAAATCATACTCTGCTGTCATCACTAGTAACTAGGTGGGGTGGGGAAGAGCATACCATTTTATATTTAGTCATCCCATTGCCCCAGGTCACCCCAAAATATTTTGTATTACAAATAACAAGTACCTATGGAACAAAACCACCTACCTATATGATAATAATTATTGTTAATACTATCGTAAATACATATTACTGAGAATATTTATTGATACACATTTACTAATTAGTTCCACATGAGAAACGACACATTCAAGTCATTGCATTGGTAGTTTTGGTAGTGAACAAATATTGTATTTTATGCAATTACAATTATAAATGTGGAACGACTGCACAACACAAAAAAAAAACATTTTGCAAAGAAATCTTAAGTGGCGGTCCAGAATGCAAACCTGTCTAGTCCCACTTCAACATCTTATCACAATAGATCCATAATGTATATATGGCCTTGTATAATTCCACGTGACTACCCAACAACACTTTCCAAACCCCAATTCCAACCATACGTTCCAAACACATGTGTTTTTATGCGTCACATTTGTGACGAATTCGACAGGCCTGGGCCGTAAAAGAATCACGTGTGTCAATTCAGCAGCAGATCGATATTCGCGAATGTGTCACTTTGACAGATATTCACAACTTCACACCTCAGAATCGCGACGCCTCAGAATTGCGTGAAGACAATTGTTCATGTTCTTATTTGAAAATAAGCTGCGGTATCAAATCCTAACCCTTGGGGCCAGTTCAAGTTAAAAAAGTCCATCAGCCGACATCCTCAATATGCTAGGACATTTTCATTTTGGTTATTTTATGTCATTTATGGTGATAAAGTAAGTTATTTCGGTGACGAGATTAATTGTGTTTCCTGTGAGACATGCTCAAATTAATGAGTTTTAGACAGTTTGGTTTCACTTTGTAGCGGTGTGAGGTTACTCTACTTTTGTTTACTACCTGTCTAATGTTTTAACTTTCCCATGCTATTGGTGGGCGCCATGTGACCTTAGTTGTCAGAGCGCCCTTAAAAGGACTATCCCACCTTAACATTATATTTGAGTTGAGATAGCCATTTTTATGGTTAGGCATTGAAATTAAGTATGGTGGCAGTTAAAACAACCACAATGATCTAATCAAAAAGATATTCGAGTTTTATTTTGACATCTGTAAAAAATAAGGCCCATGTGTATTTGAATAGGGACTATAAACCGACAGCGTCGTCTCTCTTTACCAACTGGTAATGATAGTCGACTTGTTTTAAGGTCAGCCTTGGAATATTTTCGTCTTTCATTTATCGATCCCCGGGTTGTTCGCAATCTAAGCTAATCCAGACACCGGGTGGTTCGCTTTTTCAGCGCAATAGATGTCGACAAAAATTGTGCCATATATTTGGCAGCACAAAGGATTTCCCCGTTATTAAAAAAAAATGACGTCACCAACCCAACTTTTCGCTTAAAACTAAAAGGTGAATATCTTCCAAGATAAGCATTTTTTCGGAAAAAAGTTCACGAACATGTGTAGCTGACCTCGCCTGACATGCAGACATACAATTAAGTGTGATTCGACAACTTTCACAAAGGTGGGACAGTCCCTTTAAACACCAATAATCATCAATCCCATGCTATTGACGGCTGGATGATGTCAGTTCTGGATTCTGGTGCTTATTTTCTGCTATTTCAAAACTGATGTTTGTAAAAGTGGAAAATTTGCATAAGAAATCAACTCACTGGAGGCCAATTGCATGACTGGCCGAAGGGGCGTAACCGACTCAGAGTTGAGTCATGAATCGACTCATGAGTTAGACATTTGTGGATGAGTCATGAGTCGAGGTGATACAATAAAAAAAAACTTGAGTCAAGAGTCGAGTCGATTCAATTTTTAACAACAGAACTTGAGTCGAGAGTCGATTCGATTCAATTTGTTTGAAACAGCATTTGAGTCAAGAATCGAGTCAGTTCTTCGGCTGTTGATTCAGACTTGATTCGACTCAAATTTACACTAAATAAAATAAGATTCTGCTGACGACCCGATCCCGGTCAACATAATTCAACTTGTGATGATGAGTCAAATTGAGTAGACTCAAATATGTTTTTGAGTCGAGTCGATTCATTTTTTTTTAACCAGCACTTGAGTCAATAGTTGAGCTGCTTTTATTTTGTTGAAACAACACTTGAGTCAAGAGTCCAGTCAGTTCTTCGGCTGTTAAGTCAGAATTGAGTCGACTAAAAAAATTGAGTCGTTACAAGTCTGGTGGTGACTTCTCATCCGCCACGTTCCTAAAGTCAGGGTGAGATGCCTTTGCTCGTGCGCGCGTGCACACCTCTATTCTGTATATCAGGAACGGCTGAGCTGATTGTGTTCAAATTTGGTGTGTGGTTATGGGACCTCTCAGCCACCACTTTCCCACAAGTCAGGGGTGCGGCATGCCTCTGCACGTGCGCACGTGCGCACCTTTTTTGTATCTCAGAAACTACTTGCCCGATCGAGTTGAAATTTGGTGTGGTGTCAGGCAACAGACTAACAAGGCAGCGCCCTTCACACCACACGCACGTGATCACTGCTGCAAAATGGACGAAGTTATTCACCCAAAGTTCTACCACTTGGATTCTTGATCCGTCGCTCTTCCTGATTTGAAAACCGTTTTTGTTTCAGCTCGTGCATTGTTAAAAATAAAAACCCTTATTTTTTCCATTGGAAACTGAGTGCCCTTCCCTCTGTTGTATTCTGTTATCCGGGTAGCTCCCAAAAAACGCGTCCAGTTTTGAGCCTTACCATTTGTTTGGGGGTAATAGATATGAAGTTGACACTTGGTACGCATACAAAACAATCAATTCTCCGTTAAGCAAAAAAGTTTCATATCAATCAGATATTTAGTTTCGATATTATAAGACCCTTTTATACATACCCTTTCAAAAAACGTTTTATGTGTGTGTTTTTTCCACGCGTGAACGATCCACCTTCAGCCCGGACCACCGACAACAAATGCGACTTCCACTGTCCGATACTGGCGCGGATGAGCTCCACCTCCACTCCACATCCGCGCCAGTATCGGACAGTGGAGTCGCTTTTGTTGGCGGAGGTCCGGGCTGAAGGTGGTCCGATCGTTCACGCGTTGAAATAAAAAAAACGTAAAAAAACGTTTTTTGAAAGGGTTTAGATAATGCATAATCATAACATCGTAGCAGCATACCATCGAGACTAAATAAACGATTGATATGCACCTGTTTTGCTTAACGCAGAATTAATTATTTTGTATGCGTACCAAGTGTCAACTTCATATCTATTGCCATACAAAATGGTAAGCTTCGAAACTCGGCGCGTTTTTTTTTTTGGGGGGGGGGGGTACCCGGATAACAGAATAGAACAGAGGGAAGGGCACTCAGTTTCCAATGCCAAACATATGGGTTTTGATTTTTAACGATGCTAGGCTGAAACAAAACTGTTTTGAAATCAGGAAGAGCAATAGATCAAGAATCCAAGTGGTAGAACTTTGGGTGAATAACTTCGTCCATTTTGCAACAGTCCAGGCGTTCTTTATACATACACTCTGCGTACATATAACGTGCACGCACATTCTTCACCATACATTTCCTTCGCGCTCGCTCGTTCATCGCCAACTACGGCGCCTTATTGGTGTATTATTGACGCAAAAGATAGGCGTGGGAAGACTTCCGTACCAATAACTATGGTGCAGCCTTTCCACAGTCACCTAGTATCCACATGACTTTGCCGAACCCATCAGCGCATTAGAGCTGAACGTGAGCTGGCGACCTGCCCGCTAGTCTCATCAGGGTGTCCCGGTCCGGTGCAGGAGTTCCAGGAGCAATCGTCGACACTGTCAGTGATTGATTAACTATGTCCAGAACAAACGTCATGCTGCCAACCCCGTCACACTCCAACGCCCACTGTATGGACAGGGGAACCGTCGGGTGCAACCGCACGTACCGCAGACGCGGTAGGCAGGCCCAGTTTTAGCCGGAAGATGCTGCAGCATGTTGACCTTAGCTCCTAAAGTCAATATACTATACAGTCCTGGAGACTCACCGTGAAACATGAACTGGGTGATACCAACCGCAGAGGGTTCGCGGAATCCGCTGAAGGGCCGATCAGCGGCCGTGGGTTCGCAGAGTTCGCGGAGTTCCGGCGAGGGAAGGACGGTGTTGGGCGGCAGCACATGTACCCGGTGTTTGTGTTCGTCCCCGGATGGTTATCTGCTGATGACTGATGACGTCATTGGGAGGGTGGCAGGCAGACCTGACGTCGCGGGCCGGACAGCGAGGCGTTATCCTCTCTGTATAGAGGATGATGATGCAATGATGGTGCAGATGCAACGACACTGTGATGCCCAGGGCTCCACGGCGCAGAGTTTGTTTAGCGCAAATGTTGTTACGAGCACGTGACGGCTGGTGACGACTCGGTTAGGTTCATCCATATAAAGCAGCTCAATATATTGTGAGATATCAGATAACCCTTACCAGGTAAGATTTAACTTATCGGACACAAAGAGACTATTTGGAAATAGCGACAAGAGGGGCTTGGATGTTAACTCTCGCCCTAGGGGGGGGGGGGGGGGCTGACAGGCCCTCCCTGAGGGTTTTCTTGAATAACTTTCGACACATGAGATGGATCTTGTTAAAAATTGGGGTAGCTGAGTTTACAACAATAATACATAAGCTGTAAAAATTTAATCGAAATTGGTTAAGTAATTTGGTAGATAATAATGTTTTGATGACGCCATGTTGGTAAAAAAATGAGAAATATTTGAAATATCGTAGAAAACAGAGTTTTAAAGCAAATTGCAAACTCAATTCACTATAGATACAAAATGGCATTCTCTTTAAAATGGCAATCTCATATATTCAAAATTTTGGGTTTTTGACCCCTAAAATAAAATAAATACTTTTTTTAATCCCCACGAAATCAAAATTTTCAAAGATATTATAAAAACCGGAATATATGTGAGAGAACTGAGTATGGAAAATACTCATACCAAATTCAAAGCAATATATTTATTATTGACCGAGCGATGTCTTCCTAAGTGTAAGAAACTGATGACGTCATTTTTTAATAACATTTTTGACATTTTTGGACAAGATACGAACAAATAATTACTTTTTTGTATTTCTGAGCCAAAACTGGTATAGTAACATGCCTTTTTATTTACATTTATCAATTTCTAATTTTGTGGTTTTCTGAAGAGCAAAATCGCTGTTCTGGATGTGGTAAATCCGAGGTCACTCACTTGACCTGGAAGGTCATCTGTTGACTTGAAACCTAAAAATCGCATACTGTTTTATTCCTCTGATGACAGGAAACATGTTGGTTCTTACCGCATTGCTCTAAGTTGCTTGGTTTGGAAGTTAACAGGGGGACCTGCAGCCCCCCCGTAGGGCGAAGGTGACAAAAGCTCCCGTAGGGTTAACCCTATTTGTAACAGGCTCCTGGCTAACCCTATTTGTAACAGGGGGGGGGGGGGGGGGGGCGGATTCCCCCCCCCCCCGGAGATCTCGAGATCTACCCGTCCGATTTTCAAAAATGAAACGGTGTTTGGTTCCTCTCAACACGATCTACATTTCTAAATAATAAAAATATATACATTTTGGATAGGGGGGCAACAGGAGGGCAAAAACTACAAATTTTAGTGGTATTTTTTATCCGACATAGCTTTCATGTTTATTGACCAATTTGAACACAACTAATAGGAATCGATAGAGATTGAATTGGAAATTGATATATGACGGTGAAGTTCGAAAATGCAAAAATCATAGGCGTGTGCAGGTCAATATGGGGGTGAAGTAAATGCGTAATAAAACCATTTTTTGATGTTGTTTTTTTGATAAATGAAATGGTATGTGATTGTGACATTAGACAAAACGGTTATACATCATATTTTTTGCCATAGGCGGTACCAGGTTAGTGAAAAAGGGAGGTAAATTGGGAACAAATATTAACCGCAGACAAGTTGCTACCCAGCACTATAAATATGTTACTGATCGTAGATAGTTCCTTTTTGCATGTTGCACTTCATCATAGGCGTATCCAGGATCCAAACTGGGGCGGCGCAAGACATTTTGAAAAGTATATTATCCGCTATTATGATACTAACTAGTCAACAGTGACTATTTCACTTACAACTTCAATGACATTGCTTACCCCCCTTTTTACCCTACCTGGACTCGCCTATTATCTTATAATCGTTCGTAGAGTAGCCTGTGGTGCGTGTTTCATCCGAAAACTGCAGTATGTTATGTCATTGTACGCCCATGCCTCTTAGTTCCCTTGCAATAATATGACCCCCTTTCTTCCATTCCTGAGCGCGCCTCTGCCAAAAATGACTTTATTCCCTTTTCTGGCCTCATATGTGCATATATCATTATAAGCTAAACGTCTATTGCGCCGTTATCGCTGGCATATCGTCATCTCTATGCCAGTCACCCCCCCTTTTCATGTTCCTGAACACGCCCCTGAAACTCTATATGTAATAAATTATGCAAATAATGGAAGCAGAAGCTATCTTTTACATCTTGATAGCTATAAATGCTCCTTACATCGCTTTATTGGCTTCCTGCCAAGCATTGAATACTTCCTGTAAACCCCCCCCCCCCCCTCCTTTTCAAGCCCCTGAAACCGCCTCTGCCATGCAATTTTTATGATATTTCATTAACATTAACTAATTTGCACTTGTTGCAATCACCGTAAACCGATGTAACTCATTTATACTTGATGCAGTTAGGAAGAAACCGTGAAGATCGCATTTCCGTATTATCGCCAAATTTCGCCTCCGAACCCACCCAAAACTGGGCCCTGGAACCGCCTCTGTTCAGGTTAAGAACTCAAAATTTTGACTCCAAATGCGGAGTTCAATTCTATGAAAATTCCGAAAATTTCATGGCCCTGCTCTCAGCCGTTCTGGAGATATCGGCGAAAAACATGAGTGGGGGGGGGGGGCGGAATCCGCCCCCCTGTTAGGGTTAAGCTGTTTGTTTAAAGAAAATGTAAGACAATAGCAATACAGGCTTATAAAAACAAACCAATCTGTGCAGCAGTCTGGTTGAATAACTGTCTTTAGAGACAGTCCTAACCTTTGAATGAATGGGTTTCTATTATCAGAGGGCCTTGGCCCTTGCTAAACAAATGTTGATATGCTAAATAGTACATCTATCTGCTGCATCCAACACCTGCATTCGATGACGCCTCAGTCTGATACATCTAATGCAGTCAATGGCATCTCGGTCTCCTGCATCCGTTGCATTGCTTCTGCATTTTCACGGAGGGAGAATTCTTTGCTGATTTTGTGGCCACATGTCGCATAGTTTATGTTTTACACGTTGCCCGTCCTAAAGCTGGGGCATTCCAGGACAGATCGACAAGCGAAAACCCCAAATTAACACCCTATATCTCAGATTTCGATATAAGTCCGTTATAGGGGTTATCTGAGGTGCCAAATCGCGCTGTGCGAGTTTCAGCTCGATTGGAGTTACAGCTGCCGGGTTATACCCTCTGGCATTTTCGTGAGGTCACCTTGCATGACTTAGCCGATCAGCGAATAACTTTAATTGCTCAAAATACCGCGTTTTTCTCTTTGACCAACACAAACAATATTGTCCCATGGTGGCATTTATTGCGGTTTCTGTTCCACACGAAGGTTTTAGGTTGCAATATAAGCCACTTGAAGGTTACGTTGGGTGAATTTCTTGATGACCCAGGTGCAATTGTTGCTCAGTAACCTCTGCAAAGTCAGCTGAGGTCATCTGAGGTCACCAGCACTTGTTCGCCAATAACTCTTGATATAATAAAGATAGAGACGTGCGAATGACACCACTGTGTTTCTCCTGTCGAGTCGCGTCGTCAAATAGTCCATATGCAACATCACCTACCTAGGTCACCGAATGACCTTGACCTGAGGTCAAATTTTGAAGTTGACCTAACCAGGTCACCATTAATATGGTCATTTGTTGGTAATATGGTAATATGGTAACATATAATATGGTCAGGTCATATTAATATTATTTTTATGTAGTCGATAAAAAGTTATTCACGAACAACTTGAAGTTGTTCGTTGTTGCTAGTCAAAAAAGTTGTTCGTGGATACCTTTTTATCTATTATACATAGATAAATAATGTTAACACGATTGTGTTTGTCTCGTCAAGGCACTTCGACACATATTAATGGTGACCTGGTTAGGTAAACCTCAAAATTTGACCTCAGGTCAAGGTCATTTGGTGACCCAGATACGTCATGTTGCATATGGGGCGACGTGGCTCAACGAGACTAACACAGTGTTGTCATTCGCACGTCTCTATCTTTATTATATCAATAGTTATTGTCAAAACAAGTGCTGGTGACTTAAGATAACCTCAGCTGACCTTGCGAAGGTCACGGAGCAACAAATGCACTTGGGTCATCAAGAAATTCACCCAACTTAACCTTCAAGAGGCCTATATTGCAAGATAAAACCTTCGTGTGACACAGAAACCGCAATAAATGCCATCATGGGACCATTAATCGTTTTCGTTTTGGTGAAAAGAGAAAAACACGTTATTTTGAGCAATTAAATAGTACATTTATAGAAAATACCCATCTCCATTTTTTTTTCTGTGCAAAGACACTTTACCAAAAAACTCATTGGTCCATAGGCACTGTTCATGAACTTTTCAGAGCCCGTGAGTTGAAGACATCAAAAATCCTATTCGAAAGACGTTTTGGTCAATATGACTGCTGATTCCCTGGCCCATGGACATTTCTCTGTGAGCAAAAATACATTGTAACTCAAAATTTGATCCAGCCAAAAGGGGGTTTTGGCCACTCTGAAACCAAATAGCAACAGCGTGCAGCGTCTCGATTTTCTATTTATAAGAATGGCCTCAGGTCATTTATAACATACATTACTGCTGCGTGTGTGGAAGTGTGAGACTGCACTGCATCGTAGGTAAAGGTAGTTACTGCTTCGTAGGTTACTGCTTGTAATTGACCTGAAACCATAAAAGCCACATCGTGGATGGTTTTCAATTAACTGATTAATATATGACTGCAGGCAGATATGTCTAATTATGTATTCAGACACTCTTCAAATTAGAGTGAGAAGTGATAACCCAAAAGCGGTTTCTTTCAAACGCTTGATATTATCTACATTTAAATGCATTAGTGATATCCGATTCAATATTAACACATTTGTTATATTTATTAATTTGTTATGGTATTTTTCCCCAATCTATGTGGACGTTTTTGGTTTAATAAAATATGCTTCGTGAAAATATGTGATTCTCAGCCGTTTAACACTCTCCCAAATCAAGCATGTTATCGCGTTTTTGCTGCATGGAAAATGCATAACCCACACAAGGAAATGAAATGGGCTATGAACTGCGTGATAACGATAAATTACATCGCAATAGCAGTGTCACATGCTGCCGATGCATTGCTGGAATTGCCAGTGCACATGCCCAATGCTACGAATTCGTGTTTCACGGAAAACCATGCAGAAAATGCATGCAACCGTCGATAAATACCGTGTCGTCCTCCAAACGGACGCCCCTCCCATAGTGACACTGCACCGCGACACAATTTCCTAGACGGAGACTCGCCCAATCTTCGTCGCCGATTTCTGCTGAAATCTTTGTGAGCGTGGGTCGCAGTGGCGTGCACAAACCTGATGAGAACGAAGTGAGGACGGCGCTGGAAGCTGCGTTGCTATTCCCCCGCATCGTTTGTTTGCGCGTCTCCTCGTCTCCCGTTTTTTTGGCCACACTTGAGTTGATATGTTCAGCTTTCAGCCATTGTTCGGCTGTATTTGTACAGCCTTTAGCGCCGGTTAAACTGTCTTCCAACGTATTTAATGAGCACTATTTTGTTTTAAATATTGAGTTAGAAGTATTAGCATTAGTGCCGTGTTGCAAATTAATTACGAGTTGGAAATGTGTGGCCTACAAGCGGTGTCGGGGTACCATAGCAACGCGAAACGTTTACAAACTTGATACCACTTTGTTACGCTGACCATATTGTGGGATAACGTCAGACTACTGATGAATGATGGTGGTGGCCGCTGGCATTCTGTGAGAACAAGACAATCAAAGCACCTGGGATAGTCAGATTCGTCCAATCTGGTAGTCAACGACGCTCCAAAAATAAACCGTTCTATGCACGGCAGAGGCAGCCTTCATCCGTGCCCGTCTCACCCTCCCCTCTCACCGCTCTCACTCTCACCGCTCTCACCCTCTCCTCTCGCACGTCTCACCCTCTCTTCTCACCCGTCTCACCCTCTCCTCTCACCCGTCTCACCCTCTCCTCTCACCCGTCTCACCCTCTCCTCTCACCAGTCTCACACTCTCCTCTCACCCTCTCCTCTCACCGCTCTCACCCTCTCCTCTCACCCTCTCCTCTCACCGCTCTCACCCTCTCCTCTCGCCCGTCTCACCCTCTCTTCTCAACCGTCTCACCCTCTCCTCTCACCCGTCTCACCCTCTCCTCTCACCCGTCTCACCCTCTCCTCTCACCGCTCTCACCCTCTCATCTCCCCCGTCTCACCCTCCCCTCTCACCGCTCTCACTCTCACCAGTATCACCCTCTCCTCTCACCCGTCTCACCCCCTCTTCTCACCCGTCTCACCCTCTCCTCTCACCGCTCTCACCCTCTCCTCTCACCCGTCTCACCCTCTCCTCTCACCAGTCTCACCCTCTCCTCTCACCCGTCTCACCTTCTCCTCTCACCCGTCTCACCCTCTCCTCTCACCGCTCTCACCCTCTCATCTCCCCCGTCTCACCCTCCCCTCTCACCCTCTCCTCTCACCCGTCTCACCCTCTCCTCTCACCGCTCTCACTCTCACCAGTCTCACCCTCTCCTCTCACCCGTCTCACCCCATCTTCTCACCCGTCTCACCCTCTCCTCTCACCGCTCTCACCCTCTCCTCTCACCCGTCTCACCCTCTCCTCTCACCAGTCTCACCCTCTCCTCTCACCCGTCTCACCCTCTCCTCTCACCCGTCTCACCCTCTCCTCTCACCGCTCTCACCCTCTCATCTCCCCCGTCTCACCCTCCCCTCTCACCGCTCTCACTCTCACCAGTCTCACCCTCTCCTCTCACCCGTCTCACCCCCTCTTCTCACCCGTCTCACCCTCTCCTCTCACCGCTCTCACCCTCTCCTCTCACCCGTCTCACCCTCTCCTCTCACCAGTCTCACCCTCTCCTCTCACCCGTCTCACCTTCTCCTCTCACCCGTCTCACCCTCTCCTCTCACCGCTCTCACCCTCTCATCTCCCCCGTCTCACCCTCCCCTCTCACCCTCTCCTCTCATCCGTCTCACCCTCTCCTCTCACCGCTCTCACCCTCTCCTCTCACCTGTCTCACCCTCCCCTCTCACCAGTCTCACCCTCTCCTCTCACCCGTCTCACTCTCTCCTCTCACCCGTCTCACCCTCTCCCCTCACCCGTCTCACACTCTCCTCTCACCGCTCTCACCCTCTCCTCTCACCCTCTCCTCTCACCCTCTCCTCTCACCCTCTCCTCTCACCCTCTCCTCTCACCCTCTCCTATCACCCTCTCCTCTCACCCTCTCTTCTCACCCTCTCCAATCACCCGTCTCACCCTCTCCTCTCACCGCTCTCACTCTCTCCTCTCACCCGTCTCACCCTCTCCTCTCACCCTCTCATCTCACCCTCTCATCTCACCCTCTCATCTCACCCTCTCATCTCACCCTCTCATCTCACCCTCTCATCTCACCCTCTCCTCTCACCCTCTCATCTCACCCTCTCCTCTCACCCTCTCCTCTCACCCTCTACTCTCACCCTCTCCTCTCACCCTCTCCTCTCACCCTCTTCTCTCGCCCTCTCATCTCACCCTCTCCTCTCACCCTCTCCTCTCACCCTCTCCTCTCACCCTCTCCTCTCACCCGTCTCACCCTCTCCTCTCACCGCTCTCACCCTCTCCTCTCCCCCGCCTCACCCTCTCCTCTCACCTTCTCCTCTCACCCGTATCACCCTCTCCTCTCACCATATCCTCTCACCCTCTCCTCTCACCCGTCTTACCCTCTCCTCTAACCAGTCTCACCCTCTCCTCTCACCAGTCTCACCCTCTCCTCTCACCCGTCTCACCCTCTCATCTCACCCTCTCCTCTCACCCTCTCCTCTTACCCTCTCCTCTCACCCTCTCCTCTCACCCTCTCATCTCACCCTCTCATCTCACCCTCTCCTCTCACCCTCTCATCTCACCCTCTCTTCTCGCCCTCTCCAATCACCCGTCTCACCCTCTCCTCTCACCCGTATCACCCTCTCCTCTCACCCTTATCACCCTCTTCTCTCACCCGTTTTACCCTTTCCTCTCATCCGTATCACCCTCTCCTCTCACCCATCTCACCCTCTCCTCACACCCGTTTCCTCTCACCCGTATTATCCTCTCCTCTCACTCCTCTCACCCTCTTCTCTCACTCGTCTCACACTCTCCTCTCACCCCTTTCACCCTCTTATCTCACCCTCTCCTTCCACCCTCTCCTCTCACCCGTCTAATCCGTCTCACCCTCTCTTCTCACCCGTCTCACCCTCTCCTCTCACCTCTATCACCCTCTCCTCTCACACATCTCACCCTCTCCTCTCACCTCTCTCACCCTCTCCTCTCACACATCTCACCCTCTTCTCTCACCCGTCTCACCCTATCCTCTCACCAGTCTCACCCTCTTCTCTCACCCGTCTCACCCTCCCCTCTCCCCCTTTCACCCTCTCCTCTCACCCGTATCATCCTCTCCTCTCACCCATCTCACCCTCTCCTCACACCCGCATCCTCTCACCCGTCGTATCCTCTCCTCTCACTCCTCTCACCCTCTTCTCTCACTCGTCTCACACTCTCCTCTCACCCCTTTCACCCTCTTATCTCACCCTCTCCTCTCACCCGTCTCACCTTCTCCTCTCACTCTCTCTTCTCACCCTCTCCTCTCACTCTCTCCTCTCATCCTCTCCTCTCACCCGTCTCACCTTCTCTCATCCGTTTCACCCTTTTATCTCACCCGTCTTACCCTCTGCTCTCACCCGTCTCAATCTCTCCTCTCATCCTCTCCTCTCACCCGGCTCACCCTCTCCTCTCACCCATCTCACCCTCTCCTCTCACCCTCTCCTCTCGACCGTCTCACCCTCTCCTCCCACCCTCTCCTATCACCCGTATCACCCTCACCTCTCACCCGTTTCACTCTCTCCTCTCACTCGTCTCACCCTCTCCTATCACCGCTCTCACCCTCTCCTCTCACCAGTTTCACCCTCTCCTCTCATCCCTCTCACCCTTTCCTCTCACCCCTCTCACCCTCTCCTCTCACCCGTCTCACCCTCTCCTCTCACCCGTCTCACCCTCTCCTCTCACCGCTCTCACCCTCTCCTCTCGCCCGTCTCACCCTCTCCTCTCACCCTCTCCTCTCACCCTATCAAATCACCCGTCTCACCCTCTCCTCTCACCGCTCTCACCCTCTCATCTCACCCGTCTCACCCTCTCCTCTCACCCTTCTCACCCTCTTATCTCACCCTCTCCTCTCACCCTCTCCTCTCACCCGTCTCACCCTCTCCTCTCACCCGTCTCACCCTCTCATCTCACCGCTCTCACCCTCTCCTCTCACCCGTCTCACCCTCTCCTCTCACCCTCCCCTCTCACCCTCTCCTATCACCCTTATCACCCTCTCCTCTCACCTCTCTTACCCTCTCCTTTCACCCGTCTCACCCTCTCCTCTCACCCGTCTCACCCTCCCCTCTCACCGCTCTCACCCTCTCCTCTCACCAGTCTCACCCTCTCCTCTCACACGTCTCACCCTCTCATATCACCCTCTCCTCTCACCCTCTCCTCTTACCCTCTCCTCTCACCCTCTCCTCTCACCCTCTCCTCTCACCCTCTCCTCTCACCCTCTCCTCTCACCCGTCTCACCCTCTCCTCTCACCTCTCTCACCCTCTCCTCTCACCCATCTCACCCTCTTCTCTCACCCGTCTCACCTTATCTTCTCACCAGTCTCACCCTCTTCTCTCACCCGTCTCACACTCTCCTCTCACCCGTATCACCCTCTCCTCTCACCGCTCTCACCCTCTCCTCTCACCAGTCTCACCCTCTCCTCTCACACGTCTCACCCTCTCATACCACCCTCTCCTCTCACCCTCTCATCTTACCCTCTCCTCTCACCCTCTCATCTCACCCTCTCCTCTCACCCTCTCTTCTCACCCTCTCCTCTCACCCTCTCCTCTCACCCTCTCCTCTCACCCTCTCCTCTCACCCTCTCCTCTCACCCTCTCCTCTCACCCTCTCCTCTCACCCGTCTCACCCTCTCCTCTCACCTCTCTCACCCTCTCCTCTCACCCATCTCACCCTCTTCTCTCACCCGTCTCACCCTATCTTCTCACCAGTCTCACCCTCTTCTCTCACCCGTCTCACACTCTCCTCTCACCCGTATCACCCTCTCCTCTCACCCTTATCACCCTCTTCTCTTACCCGTTTTACCCTCTCCTCTCACCCGTATCACCCTCTCCTCTCACCCATCTCACCCTCTCATCACACCCGTCTCCTCTCACCCGTATTATCCTCTCCTCTCACTCCTCTCACCCTCTTATCTCACTCGTATCACACTCTCCTCTCACCCCTTTCACCCTCTTATCTCACCCTCTCCTTCCACCCTCTCCTCTCACCCGTCTCACCCGTCTCACCCTCTCCTATCACCCGTCTCACCCTCTCCTCTCACCTCTCTCACCCTCTCCTCTCACCCATCTCACCCTCTTCTCTCACCCGTCTCACCCTATCCTCTCACCAGTCTCACCCTCTTCTCTCACCCGTCTCACCCTCCCCTCTCACCCGTTTCACCCTCTCCTCTCACCCGTATCACCCTCTCCTCTCACCCATCTCACCCTCTCCTCACACCCGTCTCCTCTCACCCGTCTTATCCTCTCCTCTCACTCCTCTCACCCTCTTCTCTCACTGGTCTCACACTCTCCTCTCACCCTTTTCACCCTCTTATCTCACCCTCTCCTCTCACCCGTCTCACCCTCTCCTCTCACTCTCTCCTCTCACCCTCTCTTCTCACTCTCTCCTCTCACCCTCTCCTCTCACCCGTCTCACCTTCTCTCACCCGTCTCGCCCTTTTATCTTATCCGTCTTACCCTCTGCTCTCACCCGTCTCACCCTCTCCTCTCATCCTCTCCTCTCACCCGTCTCACCCTCTCCTCTCACCCATCTCACCCTCTCCTCTCACCCTCTCCTCTCGACCGTCTCACCCTCTCCTCCCACCCTCTCCTATCGACGTATCACCCTCACCTCTCACCCGTTTCACTCTCTCCTCTCACTCTTATCACCCTCTCCTCTCACCGCTCTCACCCTCTCCTCTCACCAGTTCCACCCTCTCCTCTCATCCCTCTCACCCTTTGCTCTCACCCTCTCACCATCTCCTCTCACCCTCTCCGCTCATCCTCTCATCTTACCCTCTCCTCTCACAATCTCCTCTCACCCTCTCATCTCACCCTCTCCTCTCACCCTCTCCTCTCACACTCTCCTCTCACCCTCTCATCTCACCCTCTCATCTCACCCTCTCCTCTCATCCTCTCCTCTCACCCTCTCCTCTCACCCTCTCCTCTCACCCTCTCCTCTCACCCTCTCCTCTGACCCTCTCCTCTGACCCTCTCCTCTCACCCTCTCCTCTCACCCTCTCATCTAACCCTCTCATCTCACTCGTCTCACTCTCTCTGCTCACCGCTCTCACCCTTACCTCTCACCCGTCTCACCCTCTCCTCTCACCGTTCTCACCCTCTCCTCTCACCCGTCTCACCTTCTCCTCTCACCCGTCTCACCCTCTCCTCTCACCCGTCTCACCCTCTTCTCTCACCCTCTCCTCTCACCCGTTTCACCCTCTCCTCTCACCGTCTCACCCCTCACCTCTCACCCGTCTCACCCTCTCATCTCACCCGTCTCACCCTCTCCTCTCACCGCTCTCACCCTCTCCTCTCGCCCGTCTCACCCTCTCCTCTCACCCTCTCCTCTCACCCTCTCCTCTCACCCGTCTCACCCTCTCCTCTCACCTCTCTCACCCTCTCCTCTCACCCATCTCACCCTCTTCTCTCACCCGTCTCACCTTATCTTCTCACCAGTCTCACCCTCTTCTCTCACCCGTCTCACACTCTCCTCTCACCCGTATCACCCTCTCCTCTCACCGCTCTCACCCTCTCCTCTCACCAGTCTCACCCTCTCCTCTCACACGTCTCACCCTCTCATACCACCCTCTCTTCTCACCCTCTCCTCTTACCCTCTCCTCTCACCCTTTCCTCTCACCCTCTCCTCTCACCCTCTCTTCTCACCCTCTCCTCTCACCCTCTCCTCTCACCCTCTCCTCTCACCCTCTCCTCTCACACTCTCCTCTCACCCGTCTCACCCTCTCCTCTCACCTCTCTCACCATCTCCTCTCACCCATCTCACCCTCTCATCTCACCCGTCTCACCCTATCTTCTCACCAGTCTCACCCTCTTCTCTCACCCGTCTCACACTCTCCTCTCACCCGTATCACCCTCTCCTCTCACCCTTATCACCCTCTTCTCTTACCCGTTTTACCCTCTCCCCTCACCCGTATCACCCTCTCCTCTCACCCATCTCACCCTCTCATCACACCCGTCTCCTCTCACCCGTATTATCCTCTCCTCTCACTCCCTCACCCTCTTCTCTCACTCGTCTCACACTCTCCTCTCACCCCTTCCACCCTCTTATCTCACCCTCTCCTTCCACCCTCTCCTCTCACCCGTCTCACCCGTCTCACCCTCTCCTATCACCCGTCTCACCCTCTCCTCTCACCTCTCTCACCCTCTCCTCTCACCCATCTCACCCTCTTCTCTCACCCGTCTCACCCTATCCTCTCACCAGTCTCACCCTCTTCTCTCACCCGTCTCACCCTCTCCTCTCACCCGTATCACCCTCTCCTCTCACCCATCTCACCCTCTCCTCACACCCGTCTCCTCTCACCCGTCTTATTCTCTCCTCTCACTCCTCTCACCCTCTTCTCTCACTCGTCTCACACTCTCCTCTCACCCCTTTCACCCTCTTATCTCACCCTCTCCTCTCACCCGTCTCACCCTCTCCTCTCACTCTCTCCTCTCACCCTCTCTTCTCACTCTCTCCTCTCACCCTCTCCTCTCACCCGTCTCACCCTCTCTCACCCGTCTCGCCCTGTTATCTTATCCGTCTTACCCTCTGCTCTCACCCGTCTCACCCTCTCCTCTCATCCTCTCCTCTCACCTGTCTCACCCTCTCCTCTCACCCATCTCACCCTCTCCTCTCACCCTCTCCTCTCGACCGTCTCACCCTCTCCTCCCACCCTCTTCTATCACCCGTATCACCCTCACCTCTCACCCGTTTCACTCTCTCCTCTCACTCTTCTCACCCTCTCCTCTCACCGCTCTCACCCTCTCCTCTCACCAGTTTCACCCTCTCCTCTCATCCCTCTCACCCTTTGCTCTCACCCTCTCACCATCTCCTCTCACCCTCTCCGCTCATCCTCTCATCTCACCCTCTCCTCTCACAATCTCCTCTCACCCTCTCATCTCACCCTCTCCTCTCACCCTCTCCTCTCACACTCTCCTCTCACCCTCTCATCTCACCCTCTAATCTCACCCTCTCCTCTCATCCTCTCCTCTCACCCTCTCCTCTCACCCTCTCCTCTCACCCTCTCCTCTCACCCTCTCCTCTCACCCTCTCCTCTCACCCTCTCCTCTCACCCTCTCATCTAACCCTCTCATCTCACCCGTCTCACTCTCTCTGCTCACCGCTCTCACCCTCACCTCTCACCCGTCTCACCCTCTCCTCTCACCGTTCTCACCCTCTCCTCTCACCCGTCTCACCTTCTCCTCTCACCCGTCTCACCCTCTCCTCTCACCGGTCTCACCCTCTTCTCTCACCCTCTCCTCTCACCCGTTTCACCCTCTCCTCTCACCGTCTCACCCTCACCTCTCACCCGTCTCACCCTCACCTCTCACCCGTCTCACCCTCACCTCTCACCCTCTCCTCTCACCATCTCCTCTCACCCGTCTCACCCTCTATTCTCACCCGTTTCACCCACTCCTCTCACCCGCCTCACCCTCTTCTCTCACCCGTCTCACCCCTCTCACCATCTACTCTCACCCGTCTCACCCTCTCCTCTCACCGCTCTCACCCTCTCCTCTCTCCCGCCTCATCATTTCCTCTCAACCGTCTTACCCTCAACTCTCACCCTCTCCTCTCACCTGTCTCACCCTCTCTTCTCACCCCTCTCACCCTCTCCTCTCACCCCTCTCACCCTCTCCTCTCACCCGTGTCACCCTCTCCTCTCACCCCTCTCACCCTCTCCTCTCACCATCTCATCCCACCCTCTCCTCTCAGCCGTCTCACCCTCTACTCTCACCCGTCTCACCCTCTCCTCTCACCCGTCTCACCCTCTCCTCTCACCAGTCTCACCCTCTCCTCTCACCCATCTCACCCTCTCCTATCACACATCTCGCCCTCTCCTCTCACCCGTCTCACCCTCTCCTCTCACCGCTCTCACCCTCTCCTCTCACCCGTCTCACCCATCTTACCCTCTCCTCTCACCCTCTCCTCTCACCCTCTCCTCTCACCCTCTCCTCTCACCCATGTCACCCTCTCCTCTCACCCTCTCCTCCCACCATCTACTCTCACCCGTCTCACCCTCTCCTCTCACCCGTCTCACCCTCTCATCTCACCCTCTCCTCTAGAGGCGTCGCTACCTTCTAAAAAGTGTGTGTGTGTTTGGGGGGGGGGGGGGTCCACTGTCAGGGGGGCGCCATACCCCAGGAGGGGACTCCCCGGCCTACAGGGGCGCAAATCCCATGAACTCCCTGGAACTTCACTTGCTTAATTTTCAGGCCCCTCTTTCACATAAAAAGGGCAATTGAATTTACTACCAATCCTTCCATATTGGGAGGATGGGTTTCATTAAAAAAAAAATCAAAGCGTCGCGAAACAGCGTTACCGATTGCTGATGGGAAGACATGTACAATGCCCGGTCAACGGTGGTGAAACATGCATCGACCAATTATAATTACATATAGACGAATTATATCGACGAATCGAGACATAAATGTCGAATATAAATGTCGACGTTATGCAGCGGGCAATCCAATTTTGTGTTAGTTTTAAATCCAACAAATACAACTTTGACAACTTCAAACCTACACCCGCACAGCGGTACGCTCATGCAAGGACTGCGCATTACACATCAACATGGGACATATTCCTGACTAATGAGCGACTAGTTTAAAGGCACAAGCCCACCTTAACATTATATTTGAGTTTAGATAGCCATTTTGATGGCTTGGCATTGAAATTAAGTATGGTAGCAGTTAAAACAATCACAATTATCGAATCAAAAAGATATTCGAGTTTAATTTTAACATCTGTAAAAAATAAGGCCCATGTGTATTTGAATATTATCAGGCCCCCGCCCTTTCCCCACCCGGGCTAAGCCGAGACCGGCCCTCAGCAGAGCTGGGGGCCGGTCGGCCGGCCGGGCGTGTGAGGCGCCGGCTCCGAGGTCGACGGCTCACACGCCTGGCCGGTGGTGAGGGGGCGCCGCTTCGCGGAGTTGAGCCGCGGTAACGCGAGGCGGCGCGGGTGGGGGCCGCCCAGGAGGTTGCCTGGAGGTAGCCTTTGCAGGTAGTATGAATGGTCCTCCACCTCCCGGTCCCATTTCCCCGGTGGGATCCTGCTGGTTGTGGGTGTGGGCCCGGGCCACAGGCCTGTCCTTGCACGGGCCTCTCCCTCTGGCCTTCTGGCTCTCCCGGGGGTGGTGTGTTTCTGGGGGTGGGGGTGCCTCTGTGCCGATTGGAAGGTTTGTGGAGAGGAATCGAATAAATGTAATAGATATCTAGGCTAAGTGGGTGGAGAAGGGGTATGGCTTGACCGCCGCACCTTGGATTGTCCTCGTGTGGCGATCCGGTGGGCGGCATCTTTATGTTGCAGATGATGCGATGGAGATATCAAGTGAAGCTGCCAAGATATACCAATTTAATTTAATATAGGATGAGTGGCACAGTTGGAGACACGCTTCACCGGGCGGGTTTTTACACTTGCATGGGAGCTACTGGGGTGTGTCTGGTCTGCTGCGGCTAGCGCGCCTAAACGTGTTCCTGACCAAGACCAAGCCGCAGCGGGAACAGCTGTTTCGGGAGAAGGCCGCGGCCGCGGTTGGCGGCACAGATGGCTCTGGTGGTACGGACGGTGGTCGTACCGCTCAGTCGCGCCGCCCACGGAGACACCGGCGGTGGCCTCGCTGCAGCAGCAGCAGGTCTGCTGTCTGAGCGAGCCGCGGCCCGGCGCCCACGGCGGGCCTGTCTTCCTCCACCTGAAGGATTGCGCCGGTGTGCTGGTGGATCGGGGAAGGCGTAGGTGGCGCTCCGGTCGGTGGCGGGATTGTAGAGGGCGCGCCAGTGGGCTGGGTAGAGGGCTATGTCGTGGGCGCCAGTGGGCTGTGTCGTAGAATAAACTGTGTGTGTACCAAAAACAAAATGTGTATGTGTGTGTACTGTAAAATATATC
>JAXIVJ010001354.1:0-45000 GCA_036785665.1 Chirona hameri
TGCTTATGATCTTATGGAATACTAAGTGAAAAATGGCCACTAAATGCGTCTTTTGATTCAGAATGCGTAATTTGGTTGGTTTATACTCGGGGTTGCGGTGGTTGGGTTGGTTGCGTAATTGGGTTGGTTTATACTCGGGGGTTGTTTTTCTCTGCACCAAATGTGTTCACAGATGTTTGCATGTTTTGCGATGTTGTGTCTGTATCACTTCAACAGGCTTGCTGTGTACCGGTTGTACCGGTTGTACCGTCTTGAAGTCGGTGCTGCCGCGGACAGGCCTAAGCTTATGCTCAATCCGGTTCCGTTGGCCTCGTCCCAGTAAATGCGCTGTGTTATATATTGCTGCGTTGGATTGGACGTGTTTCTGCCTCTGTTCTATGTAGCTGCTGTATATTGTCCGTGCCCCTGATGCCTCCACTGTTGTGTTCTGCTCTTCCGGTAAACTATGTGAACGGGTTTGTCTACGTCTATTTCACCAGCCACAACCACAATGCACACCCGGTGCAGCCGCACACCCCGCAAAGACTGCCACCCCTCACCAGGCCCGGGCCCGAGTCCGGCCCGGTCGCCGGGGGCGGCCCGGGTCACGCGGTGAGGCTCGGGATTCACTCGAGCCCCGGCGCTCACCGGCGCCAGCACAGGCGACCCCCAACAACTCCCCCTCCTCGGGATATCGAAGCACTGAGATCTTCAGCATTTGTAGACTCCAGGCTCCGGCGGCGGCCGGACCGCGGCCCCATGCAGGGAGCGGCGGCGGCCGCGGCGGCGGCTCGCTCGGTAGCGGCGGCAGTTGCGTCGGCTCGTCCGGCAGCGGCGTTGACTCGTCCGGCAGCGGCGTCGGCTCGTCCGGCAGCGGCGTCAGCTCATCCGGCAGCGGCGCCAGCTCGTCCGGCAGCGGCGTTGACTCGTCCGGCAGCGGCGTCGGCTCGTCCGGCAGCGGCGTCGGCTCGTCCGGCAGCGGCGCCAGCTCGTCCGGCAGCGGCGTCGGTGCCTGAGCACGGATCTCCTCCCTCCCCGGGAGATCGAAATACTGAGATCGTCAGTATCGGTCGGGCGGTCGAAGGCGTTCCTGGTCACGCAGACCGCGCCCAGATCGACGCTCCGCTGCCTGGTCGCCGTCCGGTGGGAGCCTGAAGCTGACGCGACGGCGAGGCCCGGCCGCGGCGCAGCTCGCACCGGCCCCGGTTCGGCCTGCACCAGCTACTCTCGTCACCAGCCGGATCGCCCCCGGCCGGCGCGCGCTGTGCGATGGGACGCAAGAACCTTCGAATCCTCCAGAAGACCGCACCACTTGGCATCTTGACGTGGAAGTCACGTCGATTCCAATGCCGACGACGGTCCCCACGCGGTCCCACTTTTTTTTCTTTTTTTTTGTTGTAATCAAGTACATGTATTTGCAAACAGCACGGTACACACACACTGCACACTGCACACACTGCACACTACCACACTATCCCTCTACTAGGCACTTAGGTGTGCGGCCCGTCTGGCCAAGCCGGGACGGTGCCAGTAGCATCGGCAAACCGTCCCGGCTCCGGCGAGGTCTGGGGGTTACTTCCCTGACCGGGGAGGGCTGGTGGATACCGCCCCGGCGCTCCAGACGGGCCGCCGCCCCCGCCCGCACCGCCTCACGTTACACGCGTTCGTTTCGCGAGTTTCGCCCCTGTCCACCGACCGAGCGTCCGAAACGTCGGCAATAAGCATGCCGGCCTCCCGGACGACCGGCGGGCCGACCGACCCTGCAACTCGTGCCAGGGCCGGTCCCGGGTTAGCCCGGATGGGTTATGGGCGGGGGCCATATGCGTAACTGTATTTGATCAGTTCATTCTTCTTCTCTTTGTTTGATGAGAAAACTAAATAACAATAATACAAAACACTATGCAACAAAACGTGTTAGACCTACGCTACGCAGATGACACTGCCATAGTCGCATGATCCCATTTCTTTTTAAATTCTCTTTGATCATCCTTGCACAGCGCAACCATATGCTCCAGTTCACGATCAGCCCGGAGCCACCTGATAACCTCATTGAAGCTTAAATACTCCCTTTTTGCAATAATAACCTCATTGAAGCTTAAATACTCCCTTTTTGCAATAATCATCTTAGCGACTACAATTACATGATTTACAAAAGTTGATGTCCCGAGGCCTAGAAGCACAGTCTTGGCACTAAAGTCCGACCCCGTATCCAGAATATGATTCGTTACAAGCCAGTCTTTAATTGTTTTCCAAAAAGTCTGCACAAAATGGCAATGCCAAAATTTATGCTTGATATTATCTTCTCCCCCCCCCCCCCCCGACACCGATTGCAATTGCTAGATTCCGCCACTCCTATCCGATACAGCAAACGTTGAGTAACATGTGTCCTGGTAATAATTTTATACTGAATACTACGATACCGCATTGAACTTGTTGCTGGTATATTATTCCAATACACATCATTCCATGCAACATTCATGAACGTGTCGTTCCACTTGCTTTCCCATTTATGTGTATGTTCTCTGTGTATTTGGTTCTCTATTATTTTCCGATAAATATGTTTAACTCCATGTGTTTGCGAAAGTATGCACGCTAAAGACGGGTCTATCAGAGGTCCAAATAATTTAGTATTGTTTGCTATCCTCCAACTCCTGGGAAGACTAGACACCAGACAATCGTAATCAAATTGCACACCTGCTATCCCGTATTGAAGTTTCGCCTCTATAAACGACATAATATTGCCATCAGTGTTCAGCAAATCATTAACAAATTGAAGCCCTTTAGAATGCCACGAGTTTAACCTACTGGTGTAATATTTACTGTAGTCAGAATACCACAGGCTGCATGATGCCATCTCATCCAGGTTATATTCGCCGTAAGCTACTTTAAAATCAGCCACTGCTTCGACCACATCACTCCAAAAACGATTAAAGTGTATGTTTCTGCCAAAGTTTCTCAGAGTTTCATTTATATCCCATATACACTCTCCCAGACTTATTTTGCATTCAAAGAGCTTAGCCCACTGGTTGTCTGATTGCAACTGCCGTCTAACCCATGACACCTTCAATGATTTAAGATATAAGTGGATGTCCATCGTTTTCTCCTTTTTCTACCGGCTGTACAAGGCTATTTCTGCTTATTTTGTCTCGTTTTCCGTTCCAGACAAACTTGAAAAAAATAGCGTTTGCATAAATTCAAGCGGCGGATTGGGCAAGGCCGAGAAAAGATGTGTCAGTTTGGGTAAGAGCAAACTTTTAATCACACAGATTTTCTCATAAATGGTGAGGTGCCGTCGCTGCCAAGTTTTGATCACCGCTTTCATTTCGTCTAGTTTATTTTCAAAATTATTTTTACACATTCTGGAAATTGTTTTCAAAAATAATTCCCAGAACTTTTATCTGCTTGGTCCACTGAATCGGTAGTTCCTCACATACTTGCGGTCTATTTTCTACATCATGCCCTACCCACATTGCCTGCGTTTTTGCTATGTTCGGACGCAGTCCGGAGAACTTCGCAAAGATTCCCAGGTCGTGAAAAAGACGCCTGCAACTATTTACCGAACCATCCATGAAGACAAGCGTGTCATCCGCGTAGCACGATACTTTATTTTCCACTCCATCTATTGTGATTCCTTTGATATTTTTGTTTTGCCTCACTTGTGCAGCTAAGCACTCAATAGCCAACAGAAATATGTAGGGACTTACTGGGTCCCCCTTCCTACAAGACCTGAACAGCTTTATTTTGTCAGATAAATGACCATTATATAAAATTCTGGCGTATGTTCCCTCGTTCATCAAGTTGAACCATCGTATGATTTCCGATGGTAAATTGTACTTAGCTAGGGCGGCGTTAATGAATTTCCAGCTAACTGTATTAAACGCCCCCTCGATGTCCAGGCTCAAAAAGACGCCGGAGCTTCTATCATCTTTCAGGTATGTCATTATATCACTCGTCAATCGCGTATTATCGCCAATGAATCGACCTTTGATAAATCCACTCTGCGCCGGTTCTACTAGCTTTCCTATCACTATTTTATACCTATTTGCAATACTGCCCGACAATGTTTTGTAGCTCGTGTTTAAGAGAGTAATGGGACGATAAGAATTCATTTGATTTCTTGGCTTTCCGCCTTTCGGTATCAGCGTTATAATACCCTCCTGTAATGATGGAGGCATAACGCCTGATGCATAACAAGACGACAGCATTCTCATGACAATAAACTTAATATCTTCCCAAAAATATTTTTTTTTAAATCCGCTGGAAAACCATCACTTCCAGGCGATTTATTATTTTGCATGGCATAAAGAGCCCGTCCTACCTCCTTAAGCGCCAATGGTTCCTTCATCTCGGCAATATCTACGTTACTAAGCTTGTTAAGCTCTATGCAGTTCAGGAAGTCTGTGTGATTGTCTTCAGTGTCATGTGAACGAAACACCTCACTGAAATGCCTCTGTAATGTTTTTATAATTTCGCTTTGGTTCTGAATCATCTCAGTCATCTTTCTGTAAACAGGGGATTAGTTTACTTACATATTTGCGTTTTTCAAGATTTAGAAAGTATTTAGTGGACCTTTCTGCTTCCTCGAACCATTTGACTCTAGACCGTGTAATATTTCCTCGCATCCGAATTTCCCTATGCTCTTCAAGATTGCTCTGCTTTTCAGCCAGCTCTTCAGCAGTTTCAGCACTAGGATTACTGCTCATTTGCCGTTCAAGCTGAGCTATCGTATAATTCAATGCCTCCTCATCTCTTTTATATCGTTTTCTTTTTCTGATGCTATAAGTGATCGTTTCAGTTCTTATGTTCAAAATGAGTACTTCAAACAAGAGCGAGTCACTTATGGTGAACTGCAAGTCACTTAGACTCTCGCTTCCGATAACTGACTTCACGGTCCCACTTCTTGGTGACGGGATCTTGAAGACGCACCTGCGTTCCTATCTTCAAGGGTGGCAGCAGCTCCGCGCGCTGGTTGTAGTAGACTTTTGTCGCGTCCTGGATCTCCGCTGCCTTGGCGTCACAGTCAGCTGCCGCCGTTTGCCATTCTGGAGCAAAGGACCGTCGGCTCGCAGGCAGTGTAGATCGGAGGGGATGTCCGAAAACCACCTGTGCCGGAGATCGGCCGTCTGCTCTCGGCGTGTTGCGAAGTTCCAGCAGTCCTTCGCAGAATTGGTCCGAGTCCGTGTCGCCACCGTGGCAGGTATTTGACACGAACATCTTGACTGACTTGACAGCGGCTTCTGCACGTCCGTTTGATTGTGGGTAGTGGGGCGTCGACTTCTCCAGCTTCACTCCCCATCGCTTCAGGAAGCTTCGGAAGTCGTGGCTGGAGAACTGCGGGCCACCAGCGGACCAGAAGCGGACCGTGACGCCGAAGTCGACGAAGGCCTTCTGCACCGCCCAGATCAGCTGCGCTGTCCGCGTGTCCCCCCGCGGGAACGTGAAGACGATTGGCCATCCTGACAGACGATCAGCGTAGACGAGGAACTGGCGGCCGCCGTGTGAGAACAGGTTCCGCTGAGACGTCTTCGAAAACGCGAGACGGACGGGGTTCAGTCAGGAGAGGCTCCTTCACTTGGCTGGGACGAAGTTGTGGGCATGCCTCACAGGCCTCGACGATCCTCTTGATGTCAGCGTCCAGTCCTGGCCACCAGATGGACTGACGGGCTCGCCGCTTCATGTGCTCCACTCCTTGATGAGCCGAGTGAAGTTGACCCAGAGTTTGTCGTTTGGCAGCAGCAGGAACGAAGATTCGAGACCCCTTGATGACCAGGCCATCCACCGCGGAGAGGTCTCCACGAACTGTCCAGTGTTGCTGCAGACGCTGATCCAGATGTTGCTTGCTAGGAGGCCAACCGTCTTGAATGTAGGTGTAGCTGCTGGTACTCGCTGTCCCGCGATGCTGCTTCCTTCAAGTCTTCCAGTCTGAGATCCTGTAGGTGATCTGGAGGTAACTCGTCACTGGACAGCCGCGCACTGGTCATCTGACGCACCTACAGCTCCATCCTCTGCACCAGACTGTCGTCTTCTGTAGATGGATCGTCCACTGGAGGTCTCGAAAGAGCGTCCGGAATTGTATGCTCCTTTCCGTTCCTCCACACGGTCTTGAACGTATAAAGAGACGTCTTCACTTTGAGTCGTTGCAAGCGCGGGTTCTCCACAGCGTCCAGTGTGAGGTCGTTGAGGATGGGGACCACGAGCAGGGTGAAGTTGGGTAGGCCCAGGAGGTAGATGCGCACTTGACCAGCGCCCACACCGCCGCCAGCAACTCCAGCTTTATGATGGAGTATCGGGTCTCCGTGTCGGTGAGGAATCTTGATCCGCACTGGACGATTCGCCAACAGCCTTCATGTTGCTGTAGCAACGCATAGCACAGACCCTTCAGGCAAGCCGCGTCCGTCTGTAGGACTGTGGGTAGCGATGGGTCGAAGTGGGCGAGGACCGGGGTAGAAAACAGTGCCTCCGTCATCCCATGGAAGGTGACATCATGATCCGGCGTCCAGCAAAACTCGTTTCTGGTCTTCAGTAGACCACGTAGAGGCTCTGCTGCGGTGGCGATGTCGGAGCTGAAGTCTCCCAGCTGCTGGGCCAGTCCCATGAAGGATCGCAACTGGGTGAGGTTGGAGGGCGTTGGGAAGCCACTGATCGCCTTCGCCTTGGCGGGGTCAGCCTTGACCCCCCTGGTGGAGACGTGGTAGCCGCAGTAGTCCGCTTCGGCTGCAGCGAAGACGAACTTCTCCCTCTTCAGCGTGATATGGTGATCTCGGCATCGCTGTAGTAGTTGTCGAACACGCTCGATGTGTGCCTCGTAGTTGTTGTCGAATGTCAGGACATCGTCAACCACCTTGACAACGTTGGTGAGACCCTGAATGGCGATGTCTCCTCGACGACAGAACTCATCGCCCGTTGACACGAGCCCCATGGGTGCTCGCAAGAAGCGGAAGCGCTCCCACGGATAAATGAATGTAGTGAGGTTCTGACTGGAGCGCTCGAGCGCGATCTGCCAGTAGCCGGATGCCGCGTCAACGGTGGTGAAGAAACGGCTGCCTGGTGGCACCGCGGACACTGCATCCTTCGGCGTCACCAGCGGGTGTGTCGGTCTCTGGACGAAGTCGTTCAGCTTGGTGAAGTCGATGCCGATCCTCAGACCCTTGACCTTGGGCACGATGACGAGGGGACGCACCACTCTGACGGCTCCTCGCCGACAGCCTCGATGATGCCGCGCTGAACCATGGATTCCAGCTCCTGCTTCACTTGTTCACGCCAGGCGAACGGGATCTTCCGGGCAGCTCGGACTGCATACGGTCTCGCATCGTCTTGCAGATGATTTGTCATCGGTTCTCCGACCATGGCCTGCAGAGTCCCTTCTTCGGAGAAGACATCCGCGAACTCTTGGAGAAGAAGCGTCTTCATCCGAGTCGGGTTGTGAGCAGGCTGAGCAGTGAGCGTCCTGGGCCCAATCTCACCAAATGCCGTAAATTTGCATTTGGGGTAGAATGGGCCATTTTACCGCAACTCAATCTCACCAAACCGGGTGGGGTAGTTTCTAACGCGTTTAAAATACTCCATGCCGTAAATCTGATTCTACCCCATTTTGCGGTAAGATAAGAGGCTTCCGGCGGTGAAACAGACGAACAGCCTCAAATAAACAGCTGTTTGCAGTTGATTCTACCTCAAATGAGCACCGAAATCACGGCACAATTTCTGCCGTATTTAGCATCTTCCGAACTGTTTGATACGAGGATAACGATTAAATGCAGAAGAATTTGCCCCCCCCCCCCCGCATTACTTACGACGGAGATTTAACAACTGCCTGAAAAGCTGAGGTAAGTTGTGGTGATGTCAGTCGATATTACTTTACCAATTACCCATGTATGCGCGTTTGCTATTCACGACACAGACAGTGTCGCCATCTTGATTCAATATGAAACGATGCTATTTATAGATGTCGCTATTAGTTAAAATATTGCAGACTGAAGGTCAGGGTGCATTATAGTGGTTTGTTGAGAAATAGGGGTAATATTTCAGAGTTGGCCTAACAGCAGCTACAGACATACATAATGGTTTCCCTGTAGCTTTATTAGTTTCATCATTCTATTTAACATTTCAATTGTTAAATTGTGTGACAAGGTTAAATTGGTCACAATAATAGTTTAAGCATGACAGTGTGTTACTTCAGTCCAAATAGGTACTGGCTGCCCAATGATTGCACCATTTTATTTCAACACATGCTAACAGAGGTTATAATTTTTGTCTTTTAGGACATGCTACATTTGGGATCCACATCACCATGATGAAGGGTGACAACATGCGGCATGTTGTTGGAGTGTGCAGTACCATTGGTGGCTTCCGCCAGAGGCCTGAAGAACAGGAACATCTCTTTTGCTTGAAGCTGTGTGCAAGCCTGTTCCAGAAGATGGACAGAGTTTGTTTGCCTTGTTCAGTGAGGTCCCATTTCCCTATGGGTGCCTGCGTAAAGAGTGTGGAGTATTTGATGCAAGGCCATGCTGATTGTGATGCAAATTTCCCTCTGCATTTTTGCGGGTTATGATTGTAACTACAATAATACATTATAGTCCCTGGGAATGTCTTTTTCTGATGTCCGTGAAGTTAGCGTCGGATTCGGATTCGAATTCAGCGTCGAGTAGCGATTCGCTTCAAAATCTGGTTACAGGTCAATTGGGGCACGCTGATCACGAAAATAACATTTATTTTGACATTCAAGGTCATCTTCAAGGTCATTTTCAATGTCAAAGGACTGGGCGCCTCAAAACGCCTTTAAGGGTTGCTCCAATTGCAAAAATAATGGTCTCAATCGGTTCCCCGGGTCCATATCTAACCTCCGCATTGGCAACCTCACGCGTGCCTTATATCCTTGAGACCATACAAGGTTCTCAAAGGACGGACCCCTCCGCATTGGCAACCTCACGCGTGCTTTATATCCTTGAGACCATAAAAGGTTCTCAAAGGACGGGGCGCCTCAAAACGCTCTTAACGGCTGTTCCAATTGCAAAAGCAATGGTCTCAGTCGATTCCTCAAGTCGATATCTAACCTCCGCATTAGAAACCTCACGCGTGCCTCATATCCTTGAGACAATAAAAGGTTCTCAAAGGACGGGGCGCCTCAAAACGCCTTTAAGGGTTGCTTCAATTGCAAAAATAATGGTCTCAATCAATTCCCCGGGTCCATATCTAACCTCCGCATTGGCAACCTCACGCGTGCCTTATATCCTTGAGACCATAAAAGGTTCTCAAAGGACGGGGCGCCTCAAAACGTCCTTAACGGCTGTTCCAATTGCAAAAACAATGGTCTCAGTCGATTCCTCAGGTCCATATCTAACCTCCGCATTAGAAACCTCACGCGTGCCTCATATTCTTGAGACCATTAAAGTTTCTCAAAGGACGGGGTGCCTCAAAACGCCTTTAAGGGTTGCCCAATTGCAAAAATAATGGTCTCAATCGATTCCCCGGGTCCATATCTAACCTCCGCATTGGCAACCTCACGCGTGCCTCATATCCTTGAAACCATAAAATGTTCTCAAAGGACGGGGCACCTCAAAACGCCTTTAACGGTTACTCCAATTGCAAACACAATGGTCTCAGTCGATTCCTCAGGTCCATATCTAACCTCCGCATTAGAAACCTCACGCGTGCCTCATCCTTGAGGCCATAAAAGGTTCTCAAAGGACGGGCGCCTCAAAACGCCCTTAACGGCTGTTCCAATTGCAAAAACAATGGTCTCAGTCGATTCCTCAGGTCCATATCTAACCTCCGCATTAGAAACCTCACGCGTGCCTCATATCCTTGAGACCATAAAAGGTTCTCAAAGGACGGGGTGCCTCAAAACGCCCTTAACGGTTGCTCCAATTGCAAAAACAATGATCTCAGTCGATTCCTCAGGTCCATGTCTAACCTCTGCATTGGAAACCTCACGCGTGCTTCATATCCTTGAAACCATAAAATGTTTTCAAAGGACGGGGCGCCTCAAAACGGCCTGAACGGTTGCTCCAATTGCAAACACAATGGTCTCAGTCGATTCCTCAGGTCCATATCTAACCTCCGCATTAGAAACCTCACGCGTGCCTCATATCCTTGAGACCATGAAAGGTTCTCAAAGGACGGGGCGCCTCAAAACGCCTTTAAGGGTTGCTCCAATTGCAAAAATAATGGTCTCAATCGATTCCCCGGGTCCATATTTAGCCTCCGCATTGGCAACCTCACGCGTGCCTTATATCCTTGAGATCATAAAAGGTTCTCAAAGGACGGGGCGCCTCAAAACGCCCTTAACGGCTGTTCCAATTGCAAAAACAATGGTCTCAGTCGATTCCTCAGGTCCATATCTAACCTCCGCATTAGAAACCTCACGCGTGCCTCATATCTGTGAGACCATTAAAGGTTTTCAAAGGACGGGGCGTCTCAAAACGCCCTTAACGGCTGTTCCAATTGCAAAAACAATGGTCTCAGTCGATTCCTCAGGTCCATATCTAACCTCCGCATTAGAAACCTCACGCGTGCCTCATATCCTTGAGACCATAAAATGTTCTCAAAGGACCGGGCGCCTCAAAACGCCTTTAAGGGTTGCTCCAATTGCAAAAATAATGGTCTCAATGGATTCCCCGGGTCCATATCTAACCTCCGCATTGCCAACCTCACGCGTGCCTTATATCCTTGAGACCATAAAAGGTTCTCAAAGGACGGGGCGCCTCAAAACGCCCTTAACGGTTGCTCCAATTGCAAACACAATGGTCTCAGTCGATTCCTCAGGTCCATATCTAACCTCCGCATTGGCAACCTCACGCGTGCCTCATATCCTTGAGACCATAAAAGGTTATCAAAGGACGGAGCGCCTCAAAACGCCTTTAAGGGTTGCTCTAATTGCAAAAATAATGGTATCAGTCGATTCCCCGGGTCCATATCCATCCTCCGCATTGGCAACCTCACCCGTGCCTTATATCCTTGAGACCAAAACAGGTTGTCAAAGGACGGGGCGTCTCAAGACGCCCTTAACGGTTGCTCCAATTGCAAAAACAATAGTCTCAGTCGATTCCTCAGTTCCATATCTAACCTCCGCATTAGAAACCTCACACGTTCCTCATATCCTTGAGACCATAAAAGGTTCTCAAAGGACGGGCGCCTCAAAACGCCTTTAAGGGTTGCTCCAATTGCAAAAATAATGGTCTCAGTCCCCGGATCCCCGGATCCATATCTTCCCCGGATTCCCGGATCCATATCTAATCTCCGCATTGGCAACCTCACGCGTGCCTTATATCCTTGAGACCATAAAAGGTTCCCAAAGGACGGGGCGCCTCAAAACGCCCTTAACGGGTGTTCCAATTGCATTTTTTTCATTTGGAGCAACCATTAAAGGCGTTTTGAGGTGCCCCGTCCTTTGAGAACCTTTTATGGGCTCAAGGATATTTTGCACGCGTGAGGTTTCTAATGCAGAGGTTATATATGGACCTGAGGAATCGACTGAGACCATTGTTTTTGCAGTTGGAACAGCCGTTAAGGGCGTTTTGAGGTGCCCCGTCCTTTGAGAACCTTTTATGGTCTCAAAGATATAAGGCACGCGTGAGGTTGCCAATGCGGAGGTTAGATATGGACCCGGGGAATCGATTGAGACCATTATTTTTGCAATTGGAGCAACCCTTAAAGGCGTTTTGAGGCGCCCCGTCCTTTGAGAACCTTTTATGGTCTCAAGGATATGAGGCACGCGTGAAGTTTCTAATGCGGAGGTTAGATATGGACCTGAGGAATCGACTGAGACCATTGTTTTTGCAATTGGAACAGCCTTTAATGGCGTTTTGAGGCGCCCCGTCCTTTGAGAACCTTGTATGGTCTCAAAGATATAAGGCACGTGTGAGGTTGCTAATGCAGAGGTTAGATATGGACCCGGAGAATCGATTGAGACCATTATTTTTGCAATTGGAGCAACCCTTAAAGGCGTTTTGAGGCGCCCCGTCCTTTGAAAACCTTTTATGGTCTCAAGGATATGAGGCACGCGTGAGGTTTCTAATGCAGAGGTTAGATATGGACCTGAGGAATCGACTGAGACCATTGTTTTTGCAATTGGAACAGCCGTTAAGGGCGTTTTGAGGCGCCCCGTCCTTTGATAACCTTTTATGGTCTCAAGGATATAAGGCATGCGTGCGGTTGCCAATGCGGAGGTTAGATATGGACCCGGGGAATCGATTGAGACCATTTTTTTGCAATTGGAGCAACCCTTAAAGGCGTTTTGAGGCGCCCCGTCCTTTGAGAACCTTTTATAATCTCAAGCATATGAGGCACGCGTGAGGTTTCTAATGCGGAGGTTAGATATGGACCTGAGGAATCGACTGAGTCCATTGTTTTTGCAATTTGAACAGCCGTTAAGGGCGTTTTGAGGCGCCCCGTCCTTTGAGAACCTTTTATGGTATCAAGGAAATAAGGCACGCGTGAGGTTGCCAATGCGGAGGTTAGATATGGACCCGGGGAATCGATTGAGACCATTATTTTTGCAATTGGAGTAACCCTTAAAGGCGTTTTGAGGCGCCCCGTCCTTTGAGAACCTTTTATGGTCTTAGGGATATGAGGCACGCGTGAGGTTTCTAATACGGAGATTAGATATGGACGTGAGAAATCGACTGAGATCATTGTTTTTGCAATTGGAGCAGCCGTTAAGGGCGTTTTGATGCGCCCTGTCCTTTGAGAACCTTTTATGGTCTCAAGGATATAAGGCACGCGTGAGGTTGCCAATGCGGAGGTTAGATATGGACCCGGGGAATCGATTGAGACCATTATTTTTGCAAATGGAGCAACCCTTAAAGGCGTTTTGAGGCGCCCCGTCCTTTGAGAACCTTTTATGGTCTCAAGGATATGAGGAACGCGTGAGGTTTCTAATGCGGAGGTTAGATATGGACCTGAGGAATCGACTGAGACCATTTTTTTGCAATTGGAACAGCCTTTAAGGGCGTTTTGAGGCGCTCCGTCCTTTGAGAACCTTTTATGGTGTCAAGGATATAAGGCACGCGTGAGGTTGCCAATGCGGAGGTTAGATATGGACCCGGGGAATCGATTGAGACCATTATTTTTGCAATTGGAGCAACCCTTAAAGGCGTTTTGAGGCCTTTGAGAACCTTTTATGGTCTCAAGGATATGAGGCACGCGTGAGGTTTCTAATGCGGAGGTTAGATATGGACCTGAGGAATCGACTGAGACCATTGTTTTTGCAATTGGAACAGCCTTTAAGGGCGTTTTGAGGCGCCCCGTCCTTTGAGAACCTTTTATGGTCTCAAGGATATGAGACATGCGTGAGGTTTAAAATGCGGTGGTTAGATAGGGACCTGAGGAATCGACTGAGACCATTGTTTTTGCAATTGGAACAGCCGTTAAGGGCGTTTTGAGGCGCCCCGTCCTCTGAGAACCTTTTATGGTCTCAAGGATATAAGGCACGCGTGAGGTTGCCAATGCGGAGGTTAGATATGGACCCGGGGAATCGTTTGAGACCATTATTTTTGCAATTGGAGTAACCCTTAAAGGCGTTTTGAGGCGCCCCGTCCTTTGAGAACCTTTTATGGTCTCAAGGATATAAGGCACGCGTGAGGTTGCCAATGCGGAGGTTAGATATGGACCCGGGGAATCGATTGAGACCATTATTTTTGCAATTGGAGCAACCCTTAAAGGCGTTTTGAGGTGCCCCGTCCTTTGAGAACCTTTTATGGTCCCAAGGATATGAGGCACGCGTGAGGTTTATAATGCGGAGGTTAGATATGGACTTGAGAAATCGACTGAGACCATTGTTTTTGCAATTGGAACAGCCGTTAAGGGCGTTTTGAGGCGCCCCGTCCTTTGATAACCTTTAATGGTCTCAAGGATATGAGGCATGCGTGAGGTTTTTAATGCGGAGGTTAGATATGGACCTAAGAAACCGACTGAGACCATTGTTTTTGCAATTGGAACAGCCGTTAAGGGCGTTTTGAGGCGCCCCGTCCTTTGAGAACCTTTTATGGTCTCAAGGATATAAGGCACGCGTGAGGTTGCCAATGCGGAGGTTAGATATGGACCCGGGTAATCGATTGAGACCATTATTTTTGCAATTGGAGCAATCCTTCAAGGCGTTTTGAGGCGCCCCGTCCTTTGACCTTGAAAATGACCTTGAAGATGACCTTGAATGTCAAAATAAATGTTATTTTCGTCATCAGCGTGCCCGAATTGACCTGTAACCAGATTTTGAAGCGAATCGCTACTCGACGCTGAATTCGAATCCGAATCCGACGCTAACTTCACGGACATCTTTTTCTGCTACTGCATCAAGTACTGATGATCTCAAGCTGATGAACCCCTGAAAGTTGATTGGTAGATGGTGATGGTGAATGATGATAAGCAAGGCAAATGTACTGACAATATATATCGGTGATGCTGATGTTGTTTACCCATTACTATGCTCCACAGAGCCAGAGCCAGTTTTTCTCTCAGAAAAACCAAATAGAATCACACATGATCTATATTTCATCCATCCTTGTTCCAAAAAAAACTATCATATATACTACACAATACACATGTTGATTGGTTATGAGCACACAATATATTCTGAAGTTCTCGCGCCTCACCACTTATGCCGCCATAAGGCAGAATAGAAGAGATGGTGCATCATGTTCACTGACTAAGCATTATGTGCGCAATCACTGGTTTTATCAGTTAGCACACTGCCCTCTTACACCTGCAATGTTAGATCACATCAGCGGATCAGCCATCTCAATCTTTCTTTTGCTTGGTTGTCAAGCCCAAAAGATTGAATATGCTTCAACCTGCAATCTTTTTTTGTGAAAGAAATCCAAAGCTAGAAACTCTTGCCAATCCTCTTCCAATGTTGATGTGACTGATGAGTTGAAACCAATTTCCAATGATTTTCAATGAATTTCCAATGACAACGAAACCAATAATTTACTTGTTCCTTCCAAGTACACAATCAACAACAATTCTCACTTATAGGCCTCTACAAACACAAGCACTAACACTCTGCTGTGCCAGATAACATTAACCTTTCTATTAAATCTATGTTATAAGCCTTTAAATCTAAATTTACTAAAAATTAAAATTTGACCATCGAAACACATTTTAATGGAATATGTACACAAACAATCTATCAAAACAACGTGTTTCGCTAGCGCTGGTATTGCCGTCCGCGGTATTTCGAACAATCAAAAATAGCTATTTCTGCTGCTGAAACTCGTCTGTCAGCCGATCTTCTTGAGAAATGCCGTAAATACCCTATGCGGTAAATTATGTTGGTGAGATTGAGTATTTCGGGTGGGGTAGAAACCATGCCTTAAAAATATTTCTACCCCAGACTGTTTTACCGCACTTGGTGAGATTGGGTCCTGGTGCGCAGCGTCGACTCCGGCGGCCCGTGGCTCCTGATCCCGGTGTCAGAACAGGCGGCAGGCTTTGCCGTTGCTGCCGTGGCAGGCTTTGCCGTTGCTGACCTGATGGCTGGAAGGCACGGTTGAGGATACTGCGGTGGCTGTATGCCCAGACTCTTGGCCGCGTACCAGGAGATGATCATCTCCCGCACCTCACGGAAGACGTGGACTGTCTCTTGAATTGAGGTTTCTTGCAGACCTATGGCGGTGTCGAAGGAGCCAAGATATGTCATGGCCTGGCCGTTGGCTGCCACCACGTCCTCCAGCTCGCAGGAGACAAGCTGACCCTGTGACATCCCTACTTCGCTCAGCAGGCTGGAGCCCATGACGGTGAGCTCGGCACCAATGTCGGGAGTGGCCACCACCGGTCGCTGACAGCCGCTGGGAGGAATCTCCAGGGTGACAGAGATTGTCGGTGCTCGAAGATGTGGACGCACGCCTCTGACGCTGATTGCTGTGAGACGACTTGAGGTTGGTCCGGTTCCGTCTTCCAACGTAGCTTGGCGAGGGACTGCGCGGCCTTGTGGGGGACGGACTTCGTGATGGTTGTCTGTCTTCTTCTGATCTTCTTATCCGCTTGCGGCACACTTTGTTAAAGTGCCCCCGGATGCCGCAGTAGTTGCAGTCCTTGTTGTAGGCAGGGCAGAGCTGGGTACTGGCGTGAGGCGAGCCGCCGCAGTTGTGACATCTGGCGTCCTGCTGCAACCTCTCGGCGTGGGTGCTGGTTGCACTGCGGACGGCAAGAGGCGGCGATTCAACTAGTTCCGCCTCGCTCGCCACTGCTGCTTCCTCGGATCTGCACACGTCGATGGCCTGGATCAGACTTGGGAACGGCTTGAAGGCAAGCAGCCGTCTTCTAGCGTTGGCATCGCGGATGCCGGTCATGATGCGAGTCGTGAGTCGCTCGTCGATGCAGGTCTTGCAGCGCTCAGCGTCAGCACTGAGCTGCTTCAGCGCGATGAGGAAGGCATCAAACGGTTCGCCTTCCTGCTGTCGGCGCTCCTCGAATCTAACTCTGTCGATGGCGATATTCTTCTGCATCCTCAGGTGAACCTCGATCTTGGCCAGAATCGTAGCGACGTCATCTTCTTGAGCGACACCGATGGCGTGCTGGACCATTTCCCTCATGCTGTCCGACAGGCACATGCGGAACTCGGCTAGCTGTTCCTCCCTCTCCAGGTTGTGCGCGTGCGAGGGCTTGACGTAGTCCTCCCATGTTGCGCACCAAATTCGAAACTCCCGTAGAGACAACGAGGCCGGCAGCTTGGATGGCAGCGTCACGGCCAGTGATCGGTGGTGACGTTGAGGAGTCGACTCGGCAGTAGGAGGGTCCCTACGGCCGATGAGAGCCCGCATGAGGTCTTCGACACGGTGATCTTGGGTCTCGGCACGGTGATCTTGGGCCTTGGCACGGCGATCTTGGGCCTCCAGCAGGGCCACCAGCCATGTCGGGGCCAGGTCAGGTACCGGTACTGGTGCTGGTGCTGGTGTCGCTCCCTTCTCCTGCGGCTCAGTAGCTGATCGCGTGATCGGCATCTTTGGTGAGGGAGCAGAGGATCACCAGTGTGAAAGCCCTGTCGGCTACAGAGGCGTGCAGCGGCGTGGAGCGGCTTGCAGCGGCTCGCGGCGGCTCGCGGCGGCTTGCGGCGACTTGCGGCAACCCGCGGCAACTCGCGGCGGTCCGCGGCGGTCCGCGGCGGATTGCGGCGAGTAGTGGCGGCGTCCAGTACAGCAGCGTGCAGTGCCGCTGCAGTACTGCTGGCGGCGTGCAGCGTCGGGCCGCGGCGGGCTGCGCAAGGCAAATTGCGGCGACCGGCTTGGAGCGCGCTGTCCTGTGGCGGTGGTGTCCTGCTAGTTACCGGAACCCTGCCGGCTGCGCCATGGTGTGTTCTGCTCTTCCGGTAAACGATGTGAACTTCCGGTAAACGCAAGTAGTCTACGTCTATTTCACCAGCCACAACCACAACGCACACCCGGTGCGGCCGCACACCCCGCAAAGACTGCCACCCCTCACCAGGCCCGGACCCGAGGTCGACCCGTTCGCCGGGGGCGGCCCGGGTCACGCGGTGGGGCTCGGGATTCACTCGAGCCCCGGCGCTCACCGGCGCCAGCACAGGCGACCCCCAACATTGTTTGGTTGGTTGTTAATTAAATAATAAACCCAGGTTGGTTTATTCTCGGGGTTGTTTTTCTCTGCACCAAGTGTGTTCACAGATGTTTGTATGTTTTGCGATGTTGTGTCTGTATCACTTCAACAGGCTTGCTGTGTACCGGTTGTACCGTCTTAAAGTCGGTGCTGCCGCGGACAGGCCTAAGCTTATGCTCAATCCGGTTCCGTTGGCCTCGTCCCAGTAAATGCGCTGTGTTATATATTGCTGCGTTGGATTGGACGTGTCTCTGCCTCTGTTCTATGTATCTGCTGTATATTGTCCGTGCCCCGTATGCCTCCACAGTAGCCCTGCGACTGTAACTGACAGCTCCGTTCGTCTTGACGTCAGGTCGATCCTGGGTGTGCCCTGGGTGGAGCTGGGCGGCGCCATCACCATCTCCTGCAACAAGACCGGCTACTACGCCAACGTCGAGTTCCTCACCAAGCCGTTCTACGGCGGCAAGAAGCACCGCATCATGGCGGAGGCGTTTGCGCCGGGCGCCAAGAAGCCTTACCTGCGGGTGGAGGGCGCCTGGAACGGCGTGATACAGATCAAACAGGACGCCGCTGTGAGTGGTCGGAAGGCGGCGATCGGGTGGCTGGGGACTGGCTGGTGATTGGTGCTGAGTAGACTGTTGCAAAATGGACGAAGTTACTCACCCAAAGTTCTACCACTTGGATCCTTGATCCATTCATTGCTCTTCCTGATTTCAAAACAGTTTTTGTTTCAGCGTTACAAAATCAAAACCATTATGTTTTTGCACTTGGAAACTGAGTGCCCTTCCCTCTGTTGTATTCTGTTATCCGGGTAGCCCCCCCCCCCAAAAAAAAAAAAAAAATCGCCGAGTTTCGAGGCTTACGAATTTGTTTTGGTAATATATATGAAGTTGACACTTGGTACGCGTACAAAACAATTAATTCTGCGTTAAGCAAAACAAGTTTCATATCAATCGGATATTTAGTTTCGATGTTATAGGACATTATCTAATCCCTTTAAAAAAAAAACTTATTTATGTTTTTGTATTTCCACTCGTGAACGATCGGACCACCTTCAGCCCGGACCACCGCCAACATCCGCGACTTCCACTGTCCGATACTGGCGCGGATGAGCTCCACCTCCACTCCACATCCGCGCCAGTATCGGACAGTGGAAGTCGCGTTTGTTGGCGGTGGTCCGGGCTGAAGGTGGTCCGATCGTTCACGCGTGGAAATAAACAAAACGTGAAAAAACGTTTTTTGAAAGATAATGTTTTATAACATCGAAACTAAATATCCGATTGATATGAAACTTATTTTGCTTAACGCAGAATGAATTGTTTTATATGCGTACCAAGTGGCAACTTCATATCTATTACTAAAACAAATTGGTAAGCTTCGAAACTCGGCGCGTTTGTGGGGGCTACCCGGATAACATAATACAACAGAGGGAAGGGCACTCGGTTTCCAATGCCAAAACAAATAAGGGTTTTGATTTTTAACGATGAAACTGAAACAAAAAAACTGTTTTGAAATCAGGAAGAGCAATGGATCAAAAATCCAAGTGGTAGAACTTTGGGTGAGTAACTTCGTCCATTTTGCAACAGTCTAGTGGCGAGAGATGGTGTGTACCTCGTGGTGTGCGGCCAGTGTAGTCAGGAGGCCGGGGGGGGGGGGGGCTGAAGTGTAAGCCAAATCTATTCAAATCAGGTAGGAGTCTGTGCGAGTTATGTAATGGGGCATTGCAGATATTGTGTCTGAACGCCGTTGGTCGTGCTTGTGCTTTGCGTCTCGCACCGATGCACAGAGGGCCGCTGGCCTTCAAAACCGCCGATAAAGCGAAAAAGTCATTTTGTATTTATTTTACAGGTTTTGAACATAGCACCATACGCAAAAATGGACGGCGCATTCGATGGTGCTGCTTATTTTTGTCCCTGACAACAACCTATTGATGCAATTTGCCTCCAAAGTCAATCAATGTAATATTAATTTATGGTTTTGAAGCGGCGACCATATCAGATAAGTACGTGTTGCTGTAAGTCAGGACAAGGTGATCCCATCATCAAAATAATCTTACCACAGGATGTTTTTGTCCATCTGCTTATGCCAGCTATTGTAAAAAGACAGCTGTAAATTTGTAATCATTTTGGACTGTGTATTTCAGAGTAGTAAATCAAGCATTGATTTTGTTTTAAAAAAATCCGAAGATTGAGTGGAGCTATAAAAAAGGCCCATCGAGTCCCGCGAAGATTTTGCCCCTCAGCGACTCCCTAGGGTTTCTAGATAATGGATGCGAAGAAAGTAGCTGCGCATATATTTTGCGCCAATTCCGTATTTTCACGTTTTAGTTCGGTGATGTAGACGCCGTTCTAGCTCTCAGTGAGCGCCCGTGTCGCGCCGTCGCGTAATATGATGCAGTGGGGGATCGAGTCACTGGACGCGGCGGGGTATTGATGACTGATATGACACGGGGGATTCGTGTAACAAGGGGAGCAGAGGTCCTGTGCGTCAGTGAGCAGCGTCAGTTCAGTGGCACGACACGGGTGAAGGCAGTGAGAGTATTTTTCTGAGCGACTTGAGTCCGATTTGTGCGAGTCAATACTGTTGCATGAATCATGCTGAGAAGAGAGCTATTTGAGTTTATTCAACAGAATGGAGATGTCAGCAAAATTACGATTGAAAGCTTACTAACATTTTTGGACGAAAAGATGGAGGCGCAGGTATGAACTGAGCCAGTGCAAGTTTTACCTGTGAAAATTACTTCACAAGATACGGTGTGACTGGGCGAAGGCTGGACGGCACTAGGAGCGATATACACTCCAACAAGAAAATTGACTGAATGGGACACTTGACAAGCGGATAACAGTGTGGGTGATGAGACATCAACTCCAGCCCAGAATGAGCCATCCACCTCAGCCCCGGATGAGCCATCCGCCTCAGCCAAACGGGGACGACTCACAAGCAGTTCTCCGACCTAAAGTCGTCAAGAAAGAGAAGTTCAAGAACCAGTTTGACCCGATACCCTTCTGACAAGCTTATCCATGCTGCCAAAAGACGGGTGAGGTCAGAGGGACGGAAATACTTATCGTTCGTGCTGAAGGAGTCTACGGCGACGCTCACACGTCCGACCAAGGTGCGACCGCGCGTACGGCGCGTACCGCCTACGTCATGCAAGGAAGGACTCCAGGCAGCACACTATAGCTGATCAGTTCGGGTACCTCATGGTCACCAGCGACCCGCTGATCAGCTTGTCGACTATCAGTGAGCGCTGTAGAAGGGCTCAAGGTAGGATCAGCCTAGCAGCAGAAGCGCTCGCTCTTCTGAAGGGAGACGTCACGGCTCTGACGGCCTCAACGTCCGAGGCTGGGAGCATCACGGGCTCAGATTCCAGTGACGAAGATTAGATAGAGCCTAATCAGGACCTACAGGGCACAAGAAGTGATCACCAGATATGATGGCTTCAGGCTTGTCTGATTCCTATGAAATCATGGACGTCATGTGACGTATATGTGACGTCATGTAAAGTGATGCGACGTGACGTATTGACATGTAACTGGCTGTCATTTATATGTGTGCTGACTGCTAAGGAGTTCCGACAAAATACATGTACGTCTTCTACACAAATCTTGTAACTGTCTGAACGTAAAGTTTGCAATTCCCCCCTCCATACGGGTATTGTCTTGACCTGGGTAGTCACCAGTCGGTTTAAAAACGTAAAACTGGTCATCACTGACTTACATTCATCACAACCAACTCGCAGGTCATTGTTTCACGGTTGTAGCTCAATAGCTAAATTCATGAACAAAGGGCAGTGTTAAGTGCGATTACTCCATAGTTTGTCTTACTGATTTTACATTTTTCCGGTTAACCTGTAACCCCCACATTACGAAGTTCTCCAAATCGGACTCAGCGCATAAAACAACCCCGAAACCCCGAAAAACAACCCCGAAAAACATGTGATTACCGTAATCATCCGCTCCGTTGATTTATTGGCAGTTTTGTGGGCGATATGGCCCACTGTGCGATGTGCTCATGGTATTTTATGATTATATAATCACGCCTGGTGTGGACCGAAATCACCCGCGTTCTCCCACTTCCCTATCAATGATGCATATGAATGATTCATATTCAACCTATCTCAGTGGTCGCACTGGTACCCCAAGGTACCACTGTCGTAGTTTTGACCACAGCTGGTGTGTGTGTGTGTGTGTGTGTGTGTGTGTGTGTGTGTGTGTGTGTGTGTGTGTGTGTGTGTGTGTGTGTGTGTGTGTGTGTGTGTGTGTGTGTGTGTGTGTGTGTGTGTGTGTGTGTGTGTGTGTGTGTGTGTGTGTGTGTGTGTGTGTGTGTGTGTGTGTGTGTGTGTGTGTGTGTGTGTGTGTGTGTGTGTGTGTGTGTGTGTGTGTGTGTGTGTGTGTGTGTGTGTGTGTGTGTGTGTGTGTGTGTGTGTGTGTGTGTGTGTGTGTGTGTGTGTGTGTGTGTGTGTGTGTGTGTGTGTGTGTGTGTGTGTGTGTGTGTGTGTGTGTGTGTGTGTGTGTGTGTGTGTGTGTGTGTGTGTGTGTGTGTGTGTGTGTGTGTGTGTGTGTGTGTGTGTGTGTGTGTGTGTGTGTGTGTGTGTGTGTGTGTGGGTGTGGGTGTGGGTGTGGGTGTGGGTGTGGGTGTGGGTGTGGGTGTGGGTGTGGGTGTGGGTGTGGGTGTGGGTGTGGGTGTGGGTGTGGGTGTGGGTGTGGGTGTGGGTGTGGGTGTGGGTGTGGGTGTGGGTGTGGGTGTGGGTGTGGGTGTGGGTGTGGGTGTGGGTGTGGGTGTGGGTGTGGGTGTGGGTGTGGGTGTGGGTGTGGGTGTGGGTGTGGGTGTGGGTGTGGGTGTGGGTGTGGGTGTGGGTGTGGGTGTGGGTGTGGGTGTGGGTGTGGGTGTGGGTGTGGGTGTGGGTGTGGGTGTGGGTGTGGGTGTGGGTGTGGGTGTGGGTGTGGGTGTGGGTGTGGGTGTGGGTGTGGGTGTGGGTGTGGGTGTGGGTGTGGGTGTGGGTGTGGGTGTGGGTGTGGGTGTGGGTGTGGGTGTGGGTGTGGGTGTGGGTGTGGGTGTGGGTGTGGGTGTGGGTGTGGGTGTGGGTGTGGGTGTGGGTGTGGGTGTGGGTGTGGGTGTGGGTGTGGGTGTGGGTGTGGGTGTGGGTGTGGGTGTGGGTGTGGGTGTGGGTGTGGGTGTGGGTGTGGGTGTGGGTGTGGGTGTGGGTGTGGGTGTGGGTGTGGGTGTGGGTGTGGGTGTGGGTGTGGGTGTGGGTGTGGGTGTGGGTGTGGGTGTGGGTGTGGGTGTGGGTGTGGGTGTGGGTGTGGGTGTGGGTGTGGGTGTGGGTGTGGGTGTGGGTGTGGGTGTGGGTGTGGGTGTGGGTGTGGGTGTGGGTGTCAGTGTTAAATTTGTATTTTACAGTTAACTGTGCTGATGAAAAAATGTATGGTTTTCAGCAGTCAGTGATGAAAAAATATGCTGACCTCTGAACACAATGATGATTTATGAGGCAGTTGAACCTAAGTACGAACCTGAGTGCTGCGACCTAAAAAATTGTAAAGCTTATTATATAGCTCAAAATTTTACTGCAGCTATGCAGGATGATGATTCCTTAACTGACGTCTGACACCTACAATGGGGCCAGTATTCATGACACCTTAAAAGTTTCAAACTTTCCGAGAAGTTCTCACTTAGGTCAATTTTGAGACACGGAGCATGGCAAAGCATGTATATTTGCCATAAGCAGGTCCTGTAGGTCCTGTATGCAAACTTCTGCATGTAAACTGTCCTAAATTTAAACTTGTGATCAGTATAGGCTACTAGGTAAACCTCCAATAAGTATGCATATATTCGTCTGGACATTAAATTGCGTTGAAGCTAGGCAATAGGCATAGTGCTGTGAATTGTGATGTTTTGTCCACACAAATGTGGAGTCCGATAATTTTGTTAAAGGTCACACAGATATTGTTTGTCTTGAAATATTTGATGTATTTAAAGAAAGATATTTAACAAAAATGCATATTTAATTTAAGAATTATAAGCCCAAGCTGTGTCTAAAAGTAATAAGCATGCTTGAAAGTTGAAGCATGGAGACTTGCAGTAGGCAGAAACTTGAAACTGGCATATAAGTGGCAAACACAGATTCAGTTTGGTTATGTATGTCATGGTTGGTTAGGTTAGGTTCGGTTATATTTGTTTTCCTAGGTATATATTTATTTTCCAGATATTAGTTGTTTTTCAGGTGACGACTTAATGGCTATTGCAAGTTTACATTCCAAATCACGCGATAATCATCACGGACGTGCAACCACGAAGGGCCCGAGTGGCTCACTGTTGCACTAACATTTTTGTCTTGGTTTTTACCAAATAATACCTAGAATCAGGGGCGTAGCCAAGGGGGATCCTAAGGGATCCTAGGATCCTCTATGCCCTCAAAGGACCCTTTTGGGCCGACCCACTTGGGCCCCGGAGGAGGCCTAAAAGGAGGTCCCTCGGTGCTGAAAGAGACTTCTGGTAGGCATCCGAACTAACGCGGTCACCTAGGTACAGTTTGATAAACATTAAAGCACTCTGAACAATGTCAAACTCGGGAATGTATATCCCTCCTGCCCAAACAGGAGAGATCCGGGCCCAAGTAGGAGGTCCGGGACCACGCAAGAGGGCTTCGGGCCCACGCAGGTCCGGGTCCACGCAGGAGGGGTTCGGGCCCACGCAGGTCCGGGCCCACGCAGGTCCGGGCCCACGCAGGTCCGGTCCCACGCAGGAGGGTTTCGGGCCCACGCACGAGGGATCAGGGCCCACGCAGGAGACCCGGGCAGGTTCGGCTTCACGCAAGAGGGGTCCGGCCCACACAAGATTGTTTCGGGCCCACGCAAGTCCCGTCCCACGCAAGAGGGTTTCGGGCCCACACATGAGGGGTCCGGGTCACAGTAGGAGGTCCGGGCCCACGCAAGAGGGGTTCGGGCCCACGCAGGAGGACCAGGCCCACGCAGAAAGAGTCTGGGCCCACTCAGGAGGTTCAGGCCCACGCAGGTCGGGGCCCACACAGGAGGGGTCTGGGCCCAAGCAGGAGGTCTAGGCCCACGTAGGTCCGAGCCACGCAGGAGGGGTCCAGGCGCACACAGCTCCGGCCCACGGGAAGAGTACAATTTGCATTCCGAGAATGTTCAGGGCAACCGTGGCATACCAAAATAATCGTGCAACACGCAATAGTAAACCGCGAAATAATTTGGGGAAAAAAATATTTCCTTGAAGAGATTCGAACTCTGCATCAAGCAACGTCACCTAGATCAAAAGTTCGATACACTACCGACTGCGCTATTTGACTTGGGGCGCATCCGCGCGAAGAAACGGGATGTGATCCGAGCCGCGGATGCGGCCGGTGTCTTGTGCAATGCAATTTTCACCCTGTACGCCGTAGGAATTAGGCGTTAAATCAAGATTACGAAGTGTTCCAGTCCCAAATATGCGCTAGTATTTGTATATACCGTGAATACGCTGCGCGATTTGTTGCGTCAGATTCGTCGTTTCAAAGAGTCAAAAGAGTCGGTGCTGCTAAAACATTTGATTCACGGCAGTCTCCCACGGAACTTTCATCCCGAAAATGAGGGTAACTTTGAGGGGCTATTGCTAGTCTTCTGTGCAACAGATCATGTAATAATCATACCAGATGACGTAGCTTGAACTCCCTCGTCATCCATAAAAATATTACAGTCTATCTTTCACAAACAAACCAAATATTCGGCGTCCATGTTGTAGCCTGGACACCATTCAAATGATGATTTTTTTTCTCGGGAATTTACAAAGGAGATATTCGGGTATGTTATACCATATAATAAATTACTTTGACCACTTATTAGGAAAGATTAACGATCACTTTTCAGAAAACATGTTGGTTTTAGGTAAATATGCCTCAGCCATCCCGACGAGAGGCATTTACTTCTTACCTGTATTAGACATATTTCATAGTCAGACACCTTGTGGAAAACAACCCTCATTTAATAAATATAAGACTCATAAAGGGAAAATACGCATGCAATGTCTGGAGGATGAATCAGGCTATCCGATCCTGCATTCAGAATCTGCCATTTAACTTTCGTTAATCCGTGAGAAATCCCCGCGTTTACCTGGCAATTTCATCATTAGCCTGGTCAACTTCATCCCAATTTCATCCCAATTCATCCTGAATTTCATCCTGTATCTGGGCTCTTGTCTTCGCCTGATATGTGTGTGAATGTGTAGACATAATACAATTCTGAATTAAATTGTTAGGAAAAAAAATATATACAATGTTAAGCAATTATTAGCGATAATTCCTTTCTTTTCTGAGTAATGTTTTATGGTATCCCTGATAAGGCCAGATGAGGAAAAGAAGCTGTTCATGTGACGTTTCTTGCGCTAAGAAAATTGTTGCCCAGGCTCACAGCGTGTTTGTGTAACAGGTTGGGCACGTCTTCATTCCTCTTTCTTAGATATTTAAATTACTGTAGTTGTACCTTAGTTTTGTGTTGAAAATATGCAAGCCATAAAAGCAAATTCCATATTCTTGTATACTAGTATACTCGTATTGCAGAATAGTGGTGAGAATTTCATTTGATCAATATTTATTCACTTCACTGATATTTGTATTATGTGTTGGCGGAATATAACACAAATAAGCTTTGATTTTTGACTATAGTTTAAAGTCATTTCCTACAGTCAAAGATGAAAAATGGTCCCAAGGATGACATCAGACCTTTTCATTGCCTGTGATTTTCCAGGTAATATTCCCAAAAATTTCACGTGTGTGTGTGTGTGTGTGTGTGTGTGTGTGTGTGTGTGTGTGTGTGTGTGTGTGTGTGTGTGTGTGTGTGTGTGTGTGTGTGTGTGTGTGCGTGCGTGCGCGTGTGCGCGTGTGCGCGTGTGCGCGTGTGCGCGTGTGCGCGTGTGCGCGTGTGCGCGTGTGCGCGTGTGCGCGTGTGCGCGTGTGCGCGTGTGCGCGTGTGCGCGTGTGCGTGTGTGTGTGTGCACAATACATGCTTCATCGGTGCTGACCAGTGTTGCATATAGTGTGTATCATGTGTGTATATGTTGTATTTGCGTGTTGCGCTCGCAGCTTGCTCTGGCTGTGTGTTTAGGATGCTCCTGTTGCCTGTCCTGTCAGGAACCGGCCAACTTTATCGACACGCACACGGCGCCGCTGATGAAGAAGAAGGTGCTACCGATCGCCGAGCAGGACGTGTACGAGTCGCGCCGGCTCTGGAAGGACGTCACCTACAACCTCAAGTGAGTATCCTGCCGGCCGCCCGGAGCTCAGCTGCCGGGGAGCCACCGCCCGATGGAGGGCTCCGCTTCATGGTTAATATCATGTGATTAAGCCCCGATGGTTCTGCTCCTGGCTTAATTTAATAGTTCACTTCCGTTTTCCCTTTATTTCATCAGTTCTTCCTTAATTATCAAGCGTCAAAAACCGCGAGTATCACCGTCGAAACGAGCCACCCATGAGCAATACGACGCTGCTTTGATTCTATAATGCAAGTAAGGCACTGGTTGGGGTGGCCGCACTACCTAACAAACTGCTGGTGCGACAGTTATCGTCTAAGTAGCAGTTTCCACCGCCATGTCGCCTTTACTAGACCCCTTTACTTCGCATGGTATCGAATAGATTACATAGCGACCATGACAGTATTAAATGGAAACACATCAGTGGCATACGGTTCTGATATATTGCTTCATGGCGTCGTACCTCGTCTAGCGCATCGTTCCACCTCCCTAATGTATCGTTCGTTCCACCTCCATAAGGTATCGTTCGTTCCACCGCCTTAAGGTATCGTTCGTTCCACCTCACTAAGGTATCGTTCGTTCCACCTCCCTAAGGTGTCGTTCGTTCCACCTCCCTAAGGTATCGTTCGTTCCACCGCCTTAAGGTATCGTTCGTTCCACCTCCCTAAGGTATCGTTCATCAGAGAGGGGGTGCAGAGAGGGGCGCTGGACTCGCTGCGCCCGGGCGCTGTGTGTGCGCTCCAGTGTTTATAGTGTTTTTGGTGTGTTTTAGACCGGATCTATCAGTGCGACTGAACTTGACATGTCCCCGAAAGGTGTCTGGAGGTGGTGCTGCACGATTTTAGTGACTCTCTTATTACCTTACTTGCGAAATAACGGCCTGCAATTGTTGTCACAACGTGCGTCTCGATCGTCTCGCCTCACGTTTGTTGACATTCGAGATCGCCAGGGCCTCGAACCGGCGGCACTCGAGGTGACCTTGAACTCGCAATCAGTTGGTTCACAGTCGATCGAGTCAACGGGGCCACGAGACGGGATTCCTTGACTTTTTATCCGTTTGACTTTTTCACCGTTGACTTTTTTCTACGTCGACTTTTTGCCTGCCGACTTTTAGGACTTTTGACTTTTTACTATTGACTAAATGTCCCTTTACTTAACATCCGTTTACTTTTTGCCATTCGACTTTTCGTCCGGCACCCACGAGACGGTGGGGCAGCCGCTGACGCCACCTATACCCGACAAGCACTACTCCAGCTTCGGAGCTCTGCCACAAGCCTGCCAAATGACTCTTGAGGTGGCGCTGCTGCGGCAACTCGGCCTTCAGAGGCGCCGCCGCCGAGGCATACGAGCTGGACGGAAGTCACATCGACCAATCCGGGCGCGTGTGACTGTCTGGAGTGCGCAGCATGGACCGACACACGGCCGAGACAGACGGACGTGCTCCCCGTCGAGTCCACCGCTACCAGGCAAGGGTAGAGAGCGCCACCTGTCTCAACCGCCTCGCCTGACGGTTCGTCAAACTCGACGAGCAGAGATGAGGCGCGATCCTGCACACACTACCACCCTGAAGATCGGTCACCTGAACGTGAGATCCCTGGTCAAACATCTAGACGAGGTGAATCACCTGCTGCTGACGGAGCAACCTCTTGTGCATCGGCGAGACGTGGCTGACGGACAAGATCGACGATCGCATGCTGCTGTTCCCGGGTTACGTTATCAGCAGGTGTGACCGACAGACTGGATCCGGCGGCGGAGTTGCCATCATATACCGCGACACGCTGGCCATGGAGCCACTCAACGTCCCATCCGCCGGCACTGCACTGGAGTCGCTCTGGCTGCAGCTGAACTGCCGGAGACCGCTCATCGTCGGCGTGATTTACCGTCCCCCCGGGGGAGCGACCGCACCAGTCATCGATGACCTGCACAGCCAGCTGACATACGTCCTGTCACGTGATAAGCCAAGCTACATACTCGGTGACACCAACTTCGACATTCAGCGTACTGATAAAGCTGGAGTGACAGCGTACATCCAGATGCTCAACGAATTATCTCTGAGTCAGCTGATTACCTCTCCGACTCACCCAGGATCCAACCCATCCCTGATCGACCACATCATCACCAACCAGACGGACATCCGACGTGAGAGTTCAGCCCTGCAACATCAGTGACCACGACCTCATCCTGGTGTCAGTGACAGTCGCCAAGACCCGACAACAGCCGGCGGAGGTAACCATCAGGTCCACGCGACGCCTCAACCACGACGCTCTGTGTCTGGACCTGATGAACGCCGACTGGAGCCCAATCCGCGCAGCTGGGTCCACAACCGAGAAATGGGACGCATGGCTATCAGTATGGGGCCCGATTATCGATCGCCACATGCCGCTGCACAGGGTCAGGTTGAGGCACCCATCTTACTCATGGCTTCAAGATGATGACGTCAGAGCGCCATGCAAGCACGTGATCAGGCGCGCGACGATAAGGAACGGACTCACTGCGAAGAGACCGAGCAGGAGTTTCGACTCCGCCGGAACGCCGTCAAGAACGTGTTCAACCGTGCTTGCTCCTCCTATTTCCTGGCATCGTTTAAAAACTTTAGATCTACAACATGGAAGGACATACAAAGATTCCTAGTCTCATCCAAGAAACCCGCGCCGAGGACATCCAACCCTGCTGATCGAGATCCACACTGGGCCGACAAACTGAACCAGTTCTTCGCATCCGTGGGTCGGTCCCGGCGTGGCGAACGCCCTGGCATCGTCCTACGCCGGGAGGACCCTCTCGCCGCGCCCGCCGCGCCCGCCGCGCCCGCCGCGCCCGCCGCGCGTGTGCAGCGGCGCGCTGTCACTGCGCCCGGCCACGCTGCCTGAGCTATCGGCGGCGCTGCAGCGGATAGGCTCATCCCGCGCGTGCGGAGCGGACGGTGTCACAATCAGCATGCTATTGCTGAGAATGACTTTTCCCGTGGTGGGGCCTCACCTCCTCCATGTCATTAACAGCTCAATCGTGACGTGTGAGGTGCCGCACCAGTGGAAGTCCGCCACAGTGATCCCGCTGCATAAGAAAGGGGACCCCAGTGACCCGAGTAATTATCGGCCGATATCCATTCTGTCCACGGTAGTGAAACTGTGCGAGCGCGTCGTGTGCAGTCAGCTGATGGACTATCTGTCATCGCATAATGTCTTATGTCCTCAGCAGTATGGTTTTCGCCCCGGCCTATCTACGGAGGCGGCTATGCTTGACGCTGTCCTATACGCGACTGACAACATGGATAGAGGTATGGTGACGTCACTGGTCACCGCCGACACATCAAAGGCGTTCGACAGCGTTGAGCATGGCCGTCTTCTGGAGAAGCTGGGGTGGTACGGCATCGATGCGCAGTGGTTTGGTGCATGGCTGCGGGGTCGCACCCAGTTGCTGCGGGGCGGAACTGGCGTTTTTGATGTCACTCATGGAGTGGTCCAGGGTTCGATCCTCGGACCAGTCCTCTTCCTGGTCTTTACAAACGACCTGACGCAGCACATACCGCACGGGAAGATGATTCTGTACGCGGACGACGCCCAGTTTCTTGACGCTGACCTGCCCCTGAACATTTCAGAGCTCAAAATACGCATAGATAAAAATCTGTCGATAGCAAATAACTGGTTCACTCAAAACACTCAAAATCAACCCTCTCAAAGCCGAAATGGTTATCATTAAGTCACGGCGGATCATCACCGACCCGCATTTCTCAGTCGCTTTCGGCAACAGTCATATAAAACCGTCACAAAGCGTAAAGATTCTGGGACTCACCGTCGATTCGTGCCTCTCGTGGGAGTCGCAGATATCGGCCATCGTGCGCCGCTGTTACGGTATTCCCGTTGGACTCGCCAGGATGAGATACCGTCTCCCCACCGAAACTAAACGGCTGCTGATCGAAGCACTTGTGTTCCCCCATGTGCGCTACTGCCTGTCCGTCTGGGGAAGCTGCACCGCGACACAGAAACACCGCGTGCGGAAGGCTTTGAACTTTGGGGCCCGTATCGTCAGTAATATTGGGTGACGTGACCGAGTGACACCCGTGCTGCGTGAGCTGGGATGGCTCAAAATTGACGACCTGATATGTGAACGCGATGTCATGTTCATACGAGACATCCTCACAGCCACTCGCGCACCGGAGATTCTGCGAGAGCGCGTAGTTCGCCGCTCCGAAGTCTCCGCTCGTGCCACTCGGGCAACTACCGATGAGCTGCTGCAGCTGCCGCGTGTCCGAACCGAGTTTGCCCGTCGTTCTTTTGTATTTCGCGCATCCAGTGCATGGAACAGGCTACCCGCGAAGGTGCGTGCGTCAGCCGCCGAGAGCAGCGGTGCCTTTAAACCTGCCCTGACCTATCACCTGTCAAGCAGGTAAATGTTAACCTGTGTCGAAATGTGTTGTATGTCGTGTCGTAAGCCTAGTTTTAAACATTTGTGTATTATATGTTCATCGACGTGGTTGCTAGAAAACCCACATTGTGGAAGCACAAAAATACATACACCATACATACATACATCATCATCGTCATTTTATTTTCCAAAATTCGTACATAAAAACAAGCACTGCAGAATACTGAGGATTGGTGCAGAGGTGCTTGGAGCACCTATATCGCGGCACCTCTCCTGACCGTTCCTATGCTGAAAGCAAAGAAAGAAATATTCGTTTTTTTACATTTGTATAACCTAATCGAGCGGACACACGCCCGCGCACCCCTCCCGTGTGACGCCCATCGAAATTTATGGCGGTGCCCAGCTGCGCCCGGACGGCACAGACATCTCATCGGAATCTGTTTGACTTTAGCAGGAACGCTTGGAATGCTTTTGCGACGCAGCTCCCATCGACCTCACCGAGACCCCTGCTGTAGAGTAGTATGTCGATTTTTTCCGCGACATTTAATGAGTTGAAGTAAGGAATGTTCATTTGGAGTTCATCTGTTAAATGATAACGTTCGATTTGGTACGAAGGACAAGAGAAGATGAAGTGAGACGTGTTTTCAAAAGCCGAGCCACAGCTGCACCCTGGAGAACTTTGTTGCTGTTAATAGAGAGCATGTGCCCATTAAGAGAAGACAGTCTGAGTCGAAGTCTAGTATGAAGAATGTTACCTCTCTTACATCCGAAAGCAAATAATTTAGGTGGTTTTTAGTAAAGTTAGTATCTGGGCGATGGCCTCGGTAAAGGATTTGGTGGATGGTAGGTTACGAATAGCTTCAGGTAGATGATTCCATGTATCGATGGTATTGGGTGTAAATGATGTTTTATATGATGTGAGGTGGGCCTGGGGTGAAGTAATGTCACACGCGTTTCTGAGGAGTCTGTTGGTCTTGTCTTGTGCCAGGTACAAGTTCCTTGATAAAGTCAGGCGTCTTGCTTCTTTCGTCAATTAGTTTGTAGAAATATGTAAGTTTGTGAATTTCTCTGCGTGTTTACAGTTTCTCCCAGCTAAGTTCGTCCAGTAGTCTTTCGTTGGATGATCTAAAAAGGGCTCCTGTCACTAGTCGTGCAGTCCTTGTTTGTAAGCGTTCTAGTCTGAGTTGGTCTGTTATCGTGATATGTCCATCATATAAAATGTCGCCGTAGTAAAATAGTGGTCGAATGTAAATGCAGTATAATTGGTTCAGTGATCGTTCGTTCCACCGCCTTAAGGTATCGTTCGTTCCACCTCCCTAAGGTATCGTTCGTTCCACCTCCCTAAGGTATCGTTCGTTCCACCTCCCTAAGGTATCGTTCGTTCCACCGCCTTAAGGTATCGTTCGTTCCACCTCCTTAACCCGCGCGGCGCTGGGGCCTCCATCCGAACGCGCCGCGCTGGGGGGGGGGGGGTAAATTTTACCCCCCCCCCTCTTATCTCCCGAACCAATAATCGCAGCGAGACGCGCAAGGCGGCGATCGGAAGCTCTCGATGGGAAGATTCTAAGTAATTCTTAAAATTTTATTTAAAAGGTCACATATCAGGTCAGGGTCAGGTCAAAGGTCAAAACCACCTGTTTTCGAGATTATTGGCTGCAGAGACCGGACTATCAACAGCAGCGCGCCGAAACTCTGCCAAAACACTTCTAAATATAAGGAGAGGGTAATGCTTGAGTATGAATATCATACTAAGTACAGGTCAAGGTCAAAGTCAGGTCACAAAAGGTCACACTGTGAAAAAGTAATATGAAACCCATGTGACACATGTCTCATGGGTTATTTCAGACGTAGAATCCAAAAATAATGGTTATTTTGAACATTTGACCTCAAGGTCAGGTCAAGATCAGGCAAAAAAGGTCAAATTTTGAAATCCAAAATTTGCAATAACCGACACATGTTTACGGTTCAGTTTTGCCACAGCAATCCAATGGTGCAATTTGTTTTTGTGTACGATGTCTAGAAATGTCAAAATTTGCGATTTTTTAAAATGCGTCCATCACATTGAACACTTATTAGTGTCATTTGGGGGTCAAAAATATAGATATTTGTTTGAAATTTGGAATAGTCACTCATTAGAGATGGTTATCTGACATATCTTCCGGTTTTTTGAAAATTCTTACAATTTTGGATTTTGTAAACTTTGAAAAAAATAATAACGATTTTTTTGCATTTTGGGGTCAGAAAATCAAAATTGTGCAAATCCGAGATAGCCATCTTGTAGAGAATGTCATTTCCTTCCTTTTGACGTGCTTTGTTTGCAATTTGCTTCAATACTCGCTGTTCTATCATCGATCAAAGTTTCGTCCATTTTGGACCGAAAATGGCGTTACATGACGTCACTAAAACGCTATTTTCGCAGAAACTTCTCGACCGATTTTCTCCAAAATTTATCTGAAGACGTCAAATCGATGCCAGATAAGGTACTGAAAGTTTCGCGTCGATATCTAGTGTAGTTTTGAATCTATAGCGAAAACCCGGGAGGGGGGGGGGGTAAAATTTACCCCCCCAGCGCCGCGCGGGTTAAGGTATCGTTCGTTCTACCTCCCTAAGGTATCGTTCGTTCCACCTCCATAAGGTATCGTTCGTTCCACCGCCTTAAGTTATCATTCGTTCCACCTCCCTAAGGTATCGTTCGTTCCACCGCCTTAAGGTATCGTTCGTTCCACCTCCCTAAGGTACACAAATTATACCAGTCAGTGCAGTCATCAAATGTATGTTGCCCGATATTCCTAATACTGACATATCCATTGCATCAATTTGCATGCTAGAAAAGGGCGTGCTCTTTTAGTATCTTTCCAGTCAGCGATAGGCTCGAAGAAGAAGGCATTCTCGAAGGAGTGGTTCGGTCGTAATGGCAGAGGGGTATCTAGGAGAGTACCCTGTGCACGTGCAGGTCTTGACACCCAATTCAGTCAAAAACTCCGTCAATCATCATTGTAAGTGGAGCTACACCAGCCTACCGAATTGCAGCGCTCTGAAAGGCTTGGTTCGGCCGCAGTGGCGGAGGGGGGCTGGGGGACACCCCGTGCACGTGCAAGTCTTGTTCGCGATTCGTTTTTTTTAAACGTTTGAAACAACAATATTGCGTGCTGATGCACCAGTGTGCCAAATTACAGCGCTCTAGAAGGCGCAGTTCGCCTGTAATAGCAGAGAGATGCACCACGGAGTACCCTCTGCTGAGTCTGCACGTGCCAGGTGCACCCCTCGAGATCACCGAAATGCCTCGAAATGCATGTATTCCATGCCAACCCACCATATGGGCCGATTATCGCGCCAACTTTGAGTCTCTTGCGAGCGTAAGCGCCCATTTCGTAAAAAGGGATGTAAACTCCTTGCACGTGCACCGCACGTGCACCCTGCACCCCAGCACTTCAAGTGATACAGTGCTAGAAAGCCATCGAGCTCTATCGATGCACCAAATTTAGTGTCGCTAGCTTAAAAATTCCCGCAATCAGAGGACCCCATGTGAAAACAGTTGTATCCCCCCCCCCCCCCTAGGGGGTGCAACGTGCACCCATCGGAATCGGCAACCCCAAAGTGGATGGACCGGAGTGATGTGCATGTGACCTGCAAGTATGGGGTCGGCGTCGCCCTCCCGTTCGACCTATAGAGTGTTCGACCTTCGAAGTCGCGAGGTTGAGAGCCCAGCAGACTGCGGACAAGCTGGTGCAGTGGGCGCGGTCATGGAAAATGAACATCGCTGGACACAAGACTCAAGCCCTAGTCCTCTCACAGTGGGAACAGGACGCCAAGGACTTCAGAATCAAGGCACTCCATCCCTGACTTGTGGGAAAGAGGCGACTGAGAGGTCCCTAATCACACACCGAATTTGAACACAATCGGCTCAGCCGTTCCTGAGATAGCATAGGGTGTGCACGTGCGCACGTGCAGAGGCACCCCCACCCCTGACTTGTGGGAAGGCGGCGGCTGAGAGGTCCCTAACTACACACAAAATTCGAACACAATTGGTTCAGTCGTTCCTGAGATAGAGAATAGGGGTGTGCACGTGCGCACGTGCAGAGGCACCCCACCCCTGACTTGTGGGAAAGTGGCGGCTGAGAGGTCCCTAACCATACACCGAATTTGAACACAATCGACTCAGCCGTTCCTGAGATATAGAATAGAGGTGTGCACGTGTGCACATGCAGAGGCACCCCACCCCTGACTTGTGGGAAAGTGGCGGCTGAGGGGTACCTAACCACACACCAAATTTGCACACAATCAGCTCAGCCGTTGCGGAGTTTTTGCGAGAAAACACTTTTCAACACCCCTCACGCGGTACGCGCCACCCGCAGTGGTAGTCAGTAGTCACCCAAGTGAGTCGGCACTGGTCTCAACAGGGTAGGTTGGATGGGGCTGCTCAGCAAAGACGCCCCTTGTCAATCGGACGTGCGGTTGCAGATATATTAGCTTCTCAAAAGCGTCGCCACGGGCCAGGTTGGGTCGGATATTCAGATTTTTTCCATACACCACGACGCACTGACACTGGCAGGTACCTTACGCACTGACAGGCAGTGATGGCCTACGCTACGCTACGGAATTACGCTACGCTACGTATGGTTTTTAGGCCAAAGCTACCCTACCGAATTACGTTACGTTATATTTTGCTACGTTTCCGATTATGCTATTTTTCGTTAAACGTAGCTTAGCATATATCGTACTACGATACAAAAGATACCAGGAAAATGAACAGTATGTAACGGTGATTTTTCGTTTTTTTCACATCTTACGCAAATATATTTAAAATAATTATAAACAGCATCCTATCAAATGACATGTAACAACATTCACTGCAAGGCAAACAACACTCGACATATAATTATCAACCCTCCCCCACATGCGCTACAGTTCCAACTTAGAGCTTAGAGCTTGGTCCGTCCTGCCCACTGTCAACGTCCTGAGGCAGCGGCAGCGCGTTAACCGGCCGGCTCTGCCCAGAGTAGCTCTGTCGCTCTCGCCGGTACACAGCGTTGTCCCGGTCCACGGCAGCCCGCAGCGGGCCGGGCTGCGCCGTCAGCGCAGGCGGCCGTCCACCGGCCGCCGCCCCCCCCCCCCCCCCCGCCAGCCGGTACAGCAGTGTGTAGGCGGCATCAGAAGATTGCCGTGGTCGGCCAAGCGCGGCCGCCGCTGTCACTGGCGTCGCTGAGGTATCGTCCAGCCGCCACCAGCCGCCGTCAACGCCGTCCAGGCCGGCCCCGTCGCCACCGCAGGACGCGCGGCAAAACGAAAAGTAATGACCGGCGTCCATCGAGTGACCGGCGTGTACGATGACTGCATATAGGCTATACTGGGCGGGCTGCTGGCCGGCAAGCGACACGGCCAGACGCTCAGTCAGGCCCACCGGCGCCAGCACCTTCCGCAGCGCGCCGGTCCGCCAGTCGAACTCAAACCGTACCAGCGAGACGACCAGGTGCGGTGGTGGTGTCAGCAGACGCAGCTGGCGGTCGGCGTCCTGCAAGCAGGCGCACCTGGCGTAGTGGTACTGGTTCTCGCCACAGAGACGCTCCGGAGCCAGGTACAGCCGCAGCAGATCCGACACTGTCATGTTCGTCATGTTCGCCGTGGCCACTGTCATGTTCGCCGTGGCCACCGCTGTCAGCGGCCTGGTGAGCGCCTCAGGCAGCGCCAGGTGCAGGTCCGTCACGCGGTCCACGTGGCACGACACGGAGTCGCACGTGCAGCACGTATAGGTGGTCTCGGCGCGGCCGGTCAGCAACCGACGTACCAGACCGGCGGCCGGCTCGGCAGGCTCCCCGGGCGGCTCCTCAACCCCGCCGTCCGCAGTACCGGCATCACCAATGTCACCAGTCCCCGGCTCATGACTAGCATCACCAGTCTCAACACCAACACTGTCAATAATTCGACCCACCCTTGCAGGATCAGTCCCCGTTTCACCAGTGTCACCAGTGCTGGTAAGCCGTCCATCACGGCCGTCAGCACCGGCCGGCTGAGCGCTGTCGGTGGCGGCCGCGGAGCCACCTGCCAAACTACCTCCATCGACCTCGACCATCACCACATCATCGCTAACCAGGTCCAAGAGCGGCACCAGCGGTGGTCCGCCGTGAGCCGGGCCGGTATCGCAGGAGCGGCGCCGGGGCCGCGGCCGGCCCGCCACCGCCGCCAGACCCGGCACGCTAGTGTCGTCCTTGGCGCGGGGAGCGGTGGCAGACCGGGCCGGCAGCGGGACGGTGGCCGGAGCGGACGGTACGGCGGGTGATGCATTCATGGGTGATGGGTGATGCATGCATTGGGGTTCATCCACATCTCTAACTTTCCTATTAACCAGCCGTCATGTATCCGAAGTTGATTGATCATTGGAATAACACTATTATTTAGAATTGAGTTTTCTAATGGGAAACTAACCTGAGCTGTTGAGATGTGTGGCGATTTTAGCTAGTGGCCGCGAATTTGGTCATTTTGAGCCCACGAGCACGAACCATTTCATATCCGAAGGTTGGTTGACAACACTAAATAGAATTGGATTGGAAATTGGAACAACACTTTTCTTTAGAATTGTTTTCCATTGGGAAACTAACCTGAGCTGTTGATGGTATCCGAAGGTTGGTTTCACAAGGATAACACTATTCTTTAGAATTGTGTTTCCTTTGGGAAACAAACCTGAGCTGTTCGATTGGGGGTGGTTTTCTTAAGGTTGCCTGAGATCAGTAAATCTTGACGCCAGGTCAGGGAAACGAATCTACAGCAACGCCACTTTCAGGGTCCCGAGTCGACACCGTGATCTGATCTTATCCGAAGGTTGGTTTCACAAGGATAACACTATTCTTTAGAATTGTGTTTCCTTTGGGAAACAAACCTGAGCTGTTCGATTGGGGGTGGTTTTCTTAAGGTTGCCTGAGATCAGTAAATCTTGACGCCAGGTCAGGGAAACGAATCTACAGCAACGCCACTCTCAGGGTCCCGAGTCGACACCGTGATCTGATCTGATGCCAAGTTTCAAGTCTGTCAAAACCTGATTGCACCTGCAACAGCAACATGAAGTTTAACATTGCAAGTCAACGGGGAAATACGAAAAAGGCCATGTAACCGAAGGTTGGTTTCACAAGGATAACACTATTCTTTAGAATTGTGTTTTTTTTGGGAAACAAACCTGAGCTGTTCGATTGGGGGTGGTTTTCTTAAGAGTGTTGGAGATCAGTAAATCTTGGATCCAGGTCAGGGAAACCATTTGTTTGCGACGAAACATTTAGGACCCCGAGTCGAGACCGTCATCTGATCTGATGCCAAGTTTCAAGTCTGTCAAAACCCGATTGCACTTGCAACAGCAACATGAAGTTTAACATTGCAAGTCAACGGGGAAATACGAAAAAGGCCATGTACTCCCAGGGAAACGAATTGTTGGAGACGAAACATTGATTAGGGTGTGGAGCACTGCCTGTAGCAACTGCCTGCAAAGTTTCAACTCTGTCAAAACCCGATTGCACCTGCAATTTCAAAAATAGACGGCCGGCCGAAGGCCGGCCGTAAAAGGGGGATGCTCTCGGATCGCCTGCCGTAAGTTCCACCAGCCACTGTGGTCTAATGGATAGAGCCACTGCCTAGCAATTGTAATAACCGAAGGTTGGTTTCACAAGGATAACACTATTCTTTAGAATTGTGTTTCCTTTGGGAAACCAACCTGAGCTGTTCGATCGGGAGGGGTTTTCTTAAGGTTGCCTGAGATCGGTACATCTTGATACCAGGCCAGGGAAACGGTTTGTTTGCGACGAAACTTTCAGGATCCCGAGTCGAGACCGTCATCTGATCTGATGCCAAGTTTCAAGTCTGTCAAAACTCGATTGCACCTGCAACAGCAACATGAAGTTTAACATTGCAAGTCAACGGGGAAATGCGAAAAAGGCCATGTAAGGCCATGTACTCCCAGGGAAACGAATTGTTGGAGACGAAACCTTGATTAGGGTGTGCAGCACTGCCTGTAGAAACTGCCTGCAAAGTTTCAACTCTGTCAAAACCCGATTGCACCTGCAATTGCAAAAATAGGCTGCCGGCCGAAGGCCAAATATCGATTAGGGTCCATAGGGAACATGGGATCGCCTGCCGTGACTCCCACAAGCCACTGTGGTCTAGTGGATAGAACGCCTGCCTCGCAATTGATTGGCCACCGGTTCGAATCCGGTAAGCTCCTCTTTCCTCTTTTTTTTTAGAGTTGTCCCAAAATGGATTTTGATGCCTTATACGGGTATATAGTCGACTCGTGGCTGCTCTTTGAGCCGACAAAATGGCCTCAGAATTGCGCTCCGGTGATTGGTTTAGCCTGTGTGACGTCATACTTTTTTGCGCTACTATTTGACCGACTTGCCGTGGGGCTAGAAGAAAAAGAAGACCAGATTTGGAAAGAGGAGGTCTGGGGCTACTATCCGGTAAGCTATTTATAGGCCCATCCATAAAAAAAACAGAAAACGGACTAAACCAACCTTCGGTCCGGCATTGCCCCAAAGCAAGGCCCCGTGCATAACCGAAGGTTGGTTTCACAAGGATAACACTATTCTTTAGAATTGTGTTTCCTTTGGGAAACCAACCTGAGCTGTTCGATCGGGAGGGGTTTTCTTAAGAGTGTTGGAGATCAGTACATCTTGAATCCAGGTCAGGGAAACGGTTTGTTTGCGACGAAACTTTCAGGATCCCGAGTCGAGACCGTCATCTGATCTGATGCCAAGTTTCAAGTCTGTCAAAACTCGATTGCACCTGCAACAGCAACATGAAGTTTAACATTGCAAGTCAACGGGGAAATGCGAAAAAGGCCATGTAAGGCCATGTACTCCCAGGGAAACGAATTGTTGGAGTAACCGAAGGTTGGTTTCACAAGGATAACACTATTCTTTAGAATTGTGTTTCCTTTGGGAAACCAACCTGAGCTGTTCGATCGGGAGGGGTTTTCTTAAGAGTGTTGGAGATCAGTACATCTTGAATCCAGGTCAGGGAAACGGTTTGTTTGCGACGAAACTTTCAGGATCCCGAGTCGAGACCGTCATCTGATCTGATGCCAAGTTTCAAGTCTGTCAAAACTCGATTGCACCTGCAACAGCAACATGAAGTTTAACATTGCAAGTCAACGGGGAAATGCGAAAAAGGCCATGTAAGGCCATGTACTCCCAGGGAAACGAATTGTTGGAGACGAAACCTTGATTAGGGTGTGCAGCACTGCCTGTAGAAACTGCCTGCAAAGTTTCAACTCTGTCAAAACCCGATTGCACCTGCAATTGCAAAAATAGGCTGCCGGCCGAAGGCCAAATATCGATTAGGGTCCATAGGGAACATGGGATCGCCTGCCGTGACTCCCACAAGCCACTGTGGTCTAGTGGATAGAACGCCTGTCTCGCAATTGATTGGCCACCGGTTCGAATCCGGTAAGCTCCTCTTTCCTCTTTTTTTTTAGAGTTGTCCCAAAATGGATTTTGATGCCTTATACGGGTATATAGTCGACTCGTGGCTGCTCTTTGAGCCGACAAAATGGCCTCAGAATTGCGCTCCGGTGATTGGTTTAGCCTGTGTGACGTCATACTTTTTTGCGCTACTATTTGATAACCGAAGGTTGGTTTCACAAGGATAACACTATTCTTTAGAATTGTGTTTCCTTTGGGAAACCAACCTGAGCTGTTCGATCGGGAGGGGTTTTCTTAAGGTGGCCGAGATTTGGTACATCTTGGATCCAGGTCAGGGAAACGGTTTGTTTGCGACGAAACTTTCAGGATCCCGAGTCGAGACCGTCATCTGATCTGATGCCAAGTTTCAAGTCTGTCAAAACTCGATTGCACCTGCAACAGCAACATGAAGTTTAACATTGCAAGTCAACGGGGAAATACGAAAAAAGCCATGTAAGGCCATGTACTCCTAGGGAAACGAATTGTTGGAGACGAAACCTTGATTAGGGTGTGCAGCACTGCCTGTAGAAACTGCCTGCAAAGTTTCAACTCTGTCAAAACCCGATTGCACCTGCAATTGCAAAAATAGGCTGCCGGCCGAAGGCCAAATATCGATTAAGGTCCATAGGGAACATGGGATCGCCTGCCGTAACTCCCACAAGCCACTGTGGTCTAGTGGATAGAACGCCTGCCTCGCAATCGATTGGCCACCGGTTCGAATCCGGTAAGCTCCTCTTTCCTCTTTTTTTTAGAGTTGTCCCAAAATGGATTTTGATGCCTTATACGGGTATATAGTCGACTCGTGGCTGCTCTTTGAGCCGACAAAATGGCCTCAGAATTGCGCTCCGGTGATTGGTTTAGCCTGTGTGACGTCATACTTTTTTGCGCTACTATTTGACCGACTTGCCGTGGGGCTAGAAGAAAAAGAAGACCAGATTTGGAAAGAGGAGGTCTGGGGCTACTATCCGATAAGCTATTTATAGGCCCATCCATAAAAAAAAACAGAAAACGGACTAAACCAACCTTCGGTCCGGCATTGCCCCAAAGCAAGGCCCCGTGCATAACCGAAGGTTGGTTTCACAAGGATAACACTATTCTTTAGAATTGTGTTTCCTTTGGGAAACCAACCTGAGCTGTTCGATCGGGGGTGGTTTAACAAAAGGTGTGACGAATCAGTAAATCTTGAATCCAGGTCGGGGAAACGGTTTGTTTGCGACGAAACTTTCAGGATCCCGAGTCGAGACCGTTGCCCATCGTCCTGGCCAAGTTTCAAGTCTGTCAAAACTCGATTGCACCTGCAACAGCAACATGAAGTTTAACATTGCAAGTCAACGGGGAAATACGAAAAAGGCCATGTAAGGCCATGTACTCCCAGGGAAACGAATTGTTGGAGACGAAACCTTGATTAGGGTGTGCAGCACTGCCTGTAGAAACTGCCTGCAAAGTTTCAACTCTGTCAAAACCCGATTGCACCTGCAATTGCAAAAATAGGCTGCCGGCCGAAGGCCAAATATCGATTAGGGAAAGATCCATGTCCATAGGAAACATGAGATCGCCTGCCTTAACTCCCACAAGCCACTGTGGTCTAGTGGATAGAACGCCTGCCTCGCAATTGATTGGCCACCGGTTCGAATCCGGTAAGCTCCTCTTTTTTTCCCTTAATGACATTTTTTTAGAGTTGTCCCAAAATGGATTTTGATGCCTTATACGGGTATATAGTCGACTCGTGGCTGCTCTTTGAGCTGACAAAATGGCCTCAGAATTGCGCTCCGGTGATTGGTTTAGCCTGTGTGACGTCATACTTTTTTGCGCTACTATTTGACCGACTTGCCGTGGGGCTAGAAGAAAAAGAAGACCAGATTTGGAAAGAGGAGGTCTGGGGCTACTATCCGGTAAGCTATTTATAGGCCCATCCATATACAAAAAACAGAAAACGGACTAAACCAACCTTCGGTCCGGCATTGCCCCAAAGCAAGGCCCCGTGCATAACCGAAGGTTGGTTTCACAAGGATAACACTATTCTTTAGAATTGTGTTTCCTTTGGGAAACAAACCTGAGCTGTTCGATCGGGAGGGGTTTTCTTAAGGTGGCCGAGATTTGGTAAATCTTGATTCCAGGTCAGGGAAACCATTTGTTTGCGACGAAACTTTCAGGATCCAGAGTCGAGACCGTCATCTGATCTGATGCCAAGTTTCAAGTAACCGAAGGTTGGTTTCACAAGGATAACACTATTCTTTAGAATTGTGTTTCCTTTGGGAAACAAACCTGAGCTGTTCGATCGGGAGGGGTTTTCTTAAGGTGGCCGAGATTTGGTAAATCTTGATTCCAGGTCAGGGAAACCATTTGTTTGCGACGAAACTTTCAGGATCCAGAGTCGAGACCGTCATCTGATCTGATGCCAAGTTTCAAGTCTGTCAAAACTCGATTGCACCTGCAACAGCAACATGAAGTTTAACATTGCAAGTCAACGGGGAAATACGAAAAAGGCCATGTAAGGCCATGTACTCCCAGGGAAACGAATTGTTGGAGACGAAACCTTGATTAGGGTGTGCAGCACTGCCTGTAGAAACTGCCTGCAAAGTTTCAACTCTGTCAAAACTCGATTGCACCTGCAATTGCAAAAATAGGCTGCCGGCCGAAGGCCAAATATCGATTAGGGAAAGATCCATGTAACCGAAGGTTGGTTTCACAAGGATAACACTATTCTTTAGAATTGTGTTTCCTTTGGGAAACAAACCTGAGCTGTTCGATCGGGAGGGGTTTTCTTAAGGTGGCCGAGATTTGGTAAATCTTGATTCCAGGTCAGGGAAACCATTTGTTTGCGACGAAACTTTCAGGATCCAGAGTCGAGACCGTCATCTGATCTGATGCCAAGTTTCAAGTCTGTCAAAACTCGATTGCACCTGCAACAGCAACATGAAGTTTAACATTGCAAGTCAACGGGGAAATACGAAAAAGGCCATGTAAGGCCATGTACTCCCAGGGAAACGAATTGTTGGAGACGAAACCTTGATTAGGGTGTGCAGCACTGCCTGTAGAAACTGCCTGCAAAGTTTCAACTCTGTCAAAACTCGATTGCACCTGCAATTGCAAAAATAGGCTGCCGGCCGAAGGCCAAATATCGATTAGGGAAAGATCCATGTCCATAGGAAACATGGGATCGCCTGCCGTAACTCTCACAGAGCCACTGTGGTCTAGTGGATAGAACGCCTGCCTCGCAATTGATTGGCCACCGGTTCGAATCCGGTAAGCTCCTTTTTTTTAGAGTTGTCCCAAAATGGATTTTGATGCCTTATACGGGTATATAGTCGACTCGTGGCTGCTCTTCGAGCTGTCAAAATGGCCTCAGAATTGCGCTCCGGTGATTGGTTTAGCCTGTGTGACGTCATACTTTTTTGCGCTACTATTTGACCGACTTGCCGTGGGGCTAGAAGAAAAAGAAGACCAGATTTGGAAAGAGGAGGTCTGGGGCTACTATCCGGTAAGCTATTTATAGGCCCATCCATAAAAAAAACAGAAAACGGACTAAACCAACCTTCGGTCCGGCATTGCCCCAAAGCAAGGCCCCGTGCATAACCGAAGGTTGGTTTCACAAGGATAACACTATTCTTTAGAATTGTGTTTCCCTTTGGGAAACAAACCTGAGCTGTTTGATCGGGGGGGGGGGGGTTAACAAAGGTTGCCTGAGATCAGTACATCTTGAATCCAGGTCAGGGAAACCATTCTACAGCGACGCCACTTTCAGGGTCCCGAGTCGAGACCGTTGCCCACAGTCCTGGCCAAGTTTCAAGTCTGTCAAAACTCCATTGCACTTGCAACAGCAACATGAAGTTTAACATTGCAAGTCAACGGGGAAATACGAAAAAGGCCATGTACTCCCAGGGAAACGAATTGTTGGAGACGAAACCTTGATTAGGGTGTGGAGCACTGCCTGTAGAAACTGCCTGCAAAGTTTCAACTCTGTCAAAACTCGATTGCACCTGCATTGCAAAAATAGACGGTCGGCCGATGGCCGGCCGTCCGTGGGGGATGCTCTCAGATCGCCGGCCGTAACTCCCACAAGCCACTGTGGTCTAATGGATAGAGCCACTGCCTAGCAATTGATTGGCCACCGGTTCGAATCCGGTATGCTCCTCTTTTTTTCCCTTAATGACATTTTTTGAGTTGTCCCAAATGGGGTTTTGATGCACTATATGGGTGTATGGTCCAATTGTGATAAAGCTACAGCAAAGGAAGTGGCCTCAGAATTGCGCTCCGGTGATTTGTTTAGCCTGTGTGACGTCATACTTTTTTGCGCTACTCTTTGACCGACTTGCCGTGGGGCTAGAAGAAAAAGAAGACCAGATTTGGAAAGAGGAGGTCTGGGGCTATCATTTAAATTTGGAACATACTTAGCTCTTTGCTTCCAACCCTCTAGGGTCGTAGCAGATAACGG
>JAXIVJ010001354.1:50000-62500 GCA_036785665.1 Chirona hameri
CCTTCGGTCCGGCATTGCCCCAAAGCAAGGCCCCGTGCATAACCGAAGGTTGGTTTCACAAGGATAACACTATTCTTTAGAATTGTGTTTCCTTTGGGAAACAAACCTGAGCTGTTCGATCGGGAGGGGTTTTCTTAAGGTTGCCTGAGATCAGTAAAAGTTGACGCCAGGTCAGGGAAACCATTCTACAGCGACGCCACTTTCAGGATCCCGAGTCGACACCGAGATCTGATCTGATGTAACCGAAGGTTGGTTTCACAAGGATAACACTATTCTTTAGAATTGTGTTTCCTTTGGGAAACAAACCTGAGCTGTTCGATCGGGAGGGGTTTTCTTAAGGTTGCCTGAGATCAGTAAAAGTTGACGCCAGGTCAGGGAAACCATTCTACAGCGACGCCACTTTCAGGATCCCGAGTCGACACCGAGATCTGATCTGATGCCAAGTTTCAAGTCTGTCAAAACTCGATTGCACCTGCAACAGCAACATGAAGTTTAACATTGCAAGTCAACGGGGAAATACGAAAAAGGCCATGTAAGGCCATGTACTCCCAGGGAAACGAATTGTTTGAGACGAAACCTTGATTATGGTGTGCAGCACTGCCTGTAGAAACTGCCTGCAAAGTTTCAACTCTGTCAAAACTCGATTGCACCTGCAATTGCAAAAATAGGCTGCCGGCCGAAGGCCAAATATGGATTAGGGAAAGATCCATGTCCATAGGAAACATGGGATCGCCTGCCGTAACTCCCACAAGCCACTGTGGTCTAGTGGATAGAACGCCTGCCTCGCAATTGATTGGCCACTGGTTCGAATCCGGTAAGCTCCTTTTTTTTTAGAGTTGTCCCAAAATGGATTTTGATGCCTTATACGGGTATATAGTCGACTCGTGGCTGCTCTTTGAGCCGACAAAATGGCCTCAGAATTGCGCTCCGGTGATTGGTTTAGCCTGTGTGACGTCATACTTTTTTGCGCTACTATTTGACCGACTTGCCGTGGGGCTAGAAGAAAAAGAAGACCAGATTTGGAAAGAGGAGGTCTGGGGCTACTATCCGGTAAGCTATTTATAGGCCCATCCATAAAAAAAAAACAGAAAACGGACTAAACCAACCTTCGGTCCGGCATTGCCCCAAAGCAAGGCCCCGTGCATAACCGAAGGTTGGTTTCACAAGGATAACACTATTCTTTAGAATTGTGTTTCCTTTGGGAAACAAACCTGAGCTGTTCGATCGGGGGTGGTTTAACAAAGGTTGCCTGAGATCAGTACATCTTGACGCCAGGTCAGGGAAACCATTCTACAGCGACGCCACTTTCAGAGTCCCGAGTCGAGACCGTTGCCCATCGTCCTGGCCAAGTTCCAAGTCTGTCAAAACTCCATTGCACCTGCAACAGCAACATGAAGTTTAACATTGCAAGTCAACGGGGAAATACGAAAAAGGCCATGTAAGGCCATGTACTCCCAGGGAAACGAATTGTTTGAGACGAAACCTTGATTAGGGTGTGCAGCACTGCCTGTAGAAACTGCCTGCAAAGTTTCAACTCTGTCAAAACTCGATTGCACCTGCAATTGCAAAAATAGGCTGCCGGCCGAAGGCCAAATATCGATTAAGGAAAGATCCATGTCCATAGCAAACATGGGATCGCCTGCCATAACTCCCACAAGCCACTGTGGTCTAGTGGACAGAACGCCTGCCTCGCAATTGGTTGGCCACCGGTTCGAATCCGGTAAGCTCCTCTTTCCTCTTTTTTTTAGAGTTGTCCCAAAATGGATTTTGATGCCTTATACGGGTATATAGTCGACTCGTGGCTGCTCTTTGAGCTGACAAAATGGCCTCAGAATTGCGCTCCGGTGATTGGTTTAGCCTGTGTGACGTCATACTTTTTTGCGCTACTATTTGACCGACTTGCCGTGGGGCTAGAAGAAAAAGAAGACCAGATTTGGAAAGAGGAGGTCTGGGGCTACTATCCGGTAAGCTATTTATAGGCCCATCCATAAAAAAAAACAGAAAACGGACTAAACCAACCTTCGGTCCGGCATTGCCCCAAAGCAAGGCCCCGTGCATAACCGAAGGTTGGTTTCACAAGGATAACACTATTCTTTAGAATTGTGTTTCCTTTGGGAAACAAACCTGAGCTGTTCGATCGGGGGTGGTTTAACAAAAGGTGTGACGAATCAGTAAATCTTGGATCCAGGTCAGGGAAACCATTTGTTTGCGACGAAACTTTCAGGATCCCGAGTCGAGACCGTTGCCCATCGTCCTGGCCAAGTTCCAAGTCTGTCAAAACTCGATTGCACCTGCAACAGCAACATGAAGTTTAACATTGCAAGTCAACGGGGAAATACGAAAAAGGCCATGTAAGGCCATGTACTCCCAGGGAAACGAATTGTTCGAGACGAAACCTTGATTAGGGTGTGCAGCACTGCCTGTAGAAACTGCCTGCAAAGTTTCAACTCTGTCAAAACTCGATTGCACCTGCAATTGCAAAAATAGGCTGCCGGCCGAAGGCCAAATATCGATTAGGGAAAGATCCATGTCCATAGGGAACATAAGATCGCCTGCCATGACTCCCACAAGCCACTGTGGTCTAGTGGATAGAACGCCTGCCTCGCAATTGATTGGCCACTGGTTCGAATCCAGTAAGATCCTCTTTCCTCTTTTTTTTAGAGTTGTCCCAAAATGGATTTTGATGCCTTATACGGGTATATAGTCGACTCGTGGCTGCTCTTTGAGCCGACAAAATGGCCTCAGAATTGCGCTCCGGTGATTGGTTTAGCCTGTGTGACGTCATACTTTTTTGCGCTACTATTTGACCGACTTGCCGTGGGGCTAGAAGAAAAAGAAGACCAGATTTGGAAAGAGGAGGTCTGGGGCTACTATCCGGTAAGCTTTTTATAGGCCCATCCATAACAAAAAAAAACAGAAAACGGACTAAACCAACCTTCGGTCCGGCATTGCCCCAAAGCAAGGCCCCGTGCATAACCGAAGGTTGGTTTCACAAGGATAACACTATTCTTTAGAATTGTGTTTCCTTTGGGAAACAAACCTGAGCTGTTCGATTGGGGGTGGTTTTCTTAAGAGTGTTGGAGATCAGTAAATCTTGGATCCAGGTCAGGGAAACCATTTGTTTGCGACGAAACATTTAGGACCCCGAGTCGAGACCGTCATCTGATCTGATGCCAAGTTTCAAGTCTGTCAAAACCCGATTGCACTTGCAACAGCAACATGAATTTTAACATTGCAAGTCAACGGGGAAATACGAAAAAGGCCATGTAACCGAAGGTTGGTTTCACAAGGATAACACTATTCTTTAGAATTGTGTTTCCTTTGGGAAACAAACCTGAGCTGTTCGATCGGGGGTGGTTTAACAAAAGGTGTGACGAATCAGTACATCTTGAATCCAGGTCAGGGAAACCATTTGTTTGCGACGCCACTTTCAGAGTCCCGAGTCGAGACCGTTGCCCATCGTCCTGGCCAAGTTCCAAGTATGTCAAAACTCCATTGCACTTGCAACAGCAACATGAAGTTTAACATTGCAAGTCAACGGGGAAATACGAAAAAGGCCATGTACTCCCAGGGAAACGAATTGTTGGGGGACGAAACCTTGATTAGCGTGTGGAGCACTGCCTGGAGAAACTGCCTGCAAAGTTTCAACTCTGTCAAAACCCGATTGCGCCTGCAATTGCAAAAATAGTCGGCCGGCCGAAGGCCGGCCGTCCGTGGGGGATGCTCTCAGATCGCTGGCCGTAACTCCCACAAGCCACTGTGGTCTAGTGGATAAAGCGCCTGCCTCGCAATTGATTGGCCACCGGTTCGAATCCGGTAAGCTCCTCTTTTTTTCCTCTTTCCTCTTTTTTTAGAGTTGTTCCAAACGGGGTTTTGATGCCTTATACGGGTATATAGTCGACTCGTGGCTGCTCTTTGAGCTGACAAAATGGCCTCAGAATTGCGCTCCGGTGATTGGTTTAGCCTGTGTGACGTCATACTTTTTTGCGCTACTCTTTGACCGACTTGCCGTGGGGATAGAAGAAAAAGAAGACCAGATTTGGAAAGAGGAGGTCTGGGGCTATCTGGTAAGCTATTTATTATAGGCCCATTCATAAAAAAAAACAGAAAACGGACTAAACCAACCTTCGGTCCGGCATTGCCCCAGAGCAAGGCCCCGTGCATAACCGAAGGTTGGTTTCACAAGGATAACACTATTCTTTAGAATTGTGTTTCCTTTGGGAAACAAACATGAGCTGTTCCATCGGGAGGGGTTTTCTTAAGGTGGCCGAGATTTGGTAAAAGTTGATACCAGGCCAGGGAAGCCATTTGTTTGCGACGAAACTTTCAGGATCCCGAGTCGAGACCGTCATCTGATCTGATGCCAAGTTTCAAGTCTGTCAAAACTCGATTGCACCTGCAACAGCAACATGAAGTTTAACATTGCAAGTCAACGGGGAAATACGAAAAAGGCCATGTACTCCCAGGGAAACGAATTGTTGGAGACGAAACCTTGATAAGGGTGTGGAGCACTGCCTGGAGAAACTGCCTGCAAAGTTTCAACTCTGTCAAAACTCGATTGCACCTGCAATTGCAAAAATAGACGGCCGGCCGCAGGCCGTCCGTCCGTGGGGGATGCTCTCAGATCGCCGGCCGAAACTCCCACAAGCCACTGTGGTCTAATGGATAGAGCCACTGCCTAGCAATTGATTGGCCACCGGTTCGAATCCGGTAAGCTCCTCTTTTTCCTCTTTCCTCTTTTTTTTAGAGTTGTCCCAAAATGGATTTTGATGCCTTATACGGGTATATAGTCGACTCGTGGCTGCTCTATGAGCTGACAAAATGGCCTCAGAATTGCGCTCCGGTGATTGGTTTAGCCTGTGTGACGTCATACTTTTTTTTAGCTGCTCTTTGACCGACTTGCCGTGGGGCTAGAAGAAAAAGAAGACCAGATTTGGAAAGAGGAGGTCTGGGGCTATCTGGTAAGCTATTTATATAGGCCCATAGATAAAAAAACGGACTAAACCAACCTTCGGTCCGGCATTGCCCCAAAGCAAGGCCCCGTGCATAACCGAAGGTTGGTTTCACAAGGATAACACTATTCTTTAGAATTGTGTTTCCTTTGGGAAACAAACCTGAGCTGTTCGATCGGGAGGGGTTTTCTTAAGAGTGTTGGAGATCAGTAAATCTTGAATCCAGGTCAGGGAAACCCATCGTTTGCGACGAAACTTTCAGGATCCCGAGTCGAGACCGTCATCTGATCTGATGCCAAGTTTCAAGTCTGTCAAAACTCGATTGCACCTGCAACAGCAACATGAAGTTTAACATTGCAAGTCAACGGGGAAATACGAAAAAGGCCATGTAAGGCCATGTACTCCCAGGGAAACGAATTGTTGGAGACGAAACCTTGATTAGGGTGTGCAGCACTGCCTGTAGAAACTGCCTGCAAAGTTTCAACTCTGTCAAAACTCGATTGCACCTGCAATTGCAAAAATAGGCTGCCGGCCGAAGGCCAAATATCGATTAGGGAAAGATCCATGTCCATAGGAAAGATGGGATCGCCTGCCGTAACTCCCACAAGCCACTGTGGTCTAGTGGATAGAACGCCTGCCTCGCAATTGATTGGCCACCGGTTCGAATCCGGTAAGCTCCTCTTTCCTCTTTTTTTTTAGAGTTGTCCCAAAATGGATTTTGATGCCTTATACGGGTATAAAGTCGACTCGTGGCTGCTCTTTGAGCTGACAAAATGGCCTCAGAATTGCGCTCCGGTGATTGGTTTAGCCTGTGTGACGTCATACTTTTTTGCGCTACTATTTGACCGACTTGCCGTGGGGCTAGAAGAAAAAGAAGACCAGATTTGGAAAGAGGAGGTCTGGGGCTACTATCCGGTAAGCTATTTATAGGCCCATCCATAAAAAAAAAACAGAAAACGGACTAAACCAACCTTCGGTCCGGCATTGCCCCAAAGCAAGGCCCCGTGCATGTAACCGAAGGTTGGTTTCACAAGGATAACACTATTCTTTAGAATTGTGTTTCCTTTGGAAAACAAACCTGAGCTGTTCGATCGGGAGGGGTTTTCTTAAGAGTGTTGGAGATCAGTAAAAGTTGATACCAGGCCAGGGAAACCATTTGTTTGCGACGAAACTTTCAGGATCCCGAGTCGAGACCGTCATCTGATCTGATGCCAAGTTTCAAGTCTGTCAAAACTCGATTGCACCTGCAACAGCAACATGAAGTTTAACATTGCAAGTCAACGGGGAAATACGAAAAAGGCCATGTAAGGCCATGTACTCCCAGGGAAACGAATTGTTGGAGACGAAACCTTGATTAGGGTGTGCAGCACTGCCTGTAGAAACTGCCTGCAAAGTTTCAACTCTGTCAAAACTCGATTGCACCTGCAATTGCAAAAATAGGCTGCCGGCCGAAGGCCAAATATCGATTAGGGTCCATAGGCAAGATGGGATCGCCTGCCGCAACTCCCACAAGCCACTGTGGTCTAGTGGATAGAACGCCTGCCTCGCAATTGATTGGCCACCGGTTCGAATCCGGTAAGCTCCTCTTTTCTCTTTTTTTTAGAGTTGTCCCAAAATGGATTTTGATGCCTTATACGGGTATATAGTCGACTCGTGGCTGCTCTTCGAGCTGACAAAATGGCCTCAGAATTGCGCTCCGGTGATTGGTTTAGCCTGTGTGACGTCATACTTTTTTGCGCTACTATTTGACCGACTTGCCGTGGGGCTAGAAGAAAAAGAAGACCAGATTTGGAAAGAGGAGGTCTGGGGCTACTATCCGGTAAGCTATTTATAGGCCCATCCATAAAAAAAAAACAGAAAACGGACTAAACCAACCTTCGGTCCGGCATTGCCCCAAAGCAAGGCCCCGTGCATAACCGAAGGTTGGTTTCACAAGGATAACACTATTCTTTAGAATTGTGTTTCCTTTGGGAAACAAACCTGAGCTGTTCGATCGGGGGTGGTTTAACAAAAGGTGTGACGAATCAGTAAATCTTGAATCCAGGTCGGGGAAACCATTTGTTTGCGACGAAACTTTCAGGATCCCGAGTCGAGACCGTTGCCCACAGTCCTGGCCAAGTTTCAAGTCTGTCAAAACTCGATTGCACCTGCAACAGCAACATGAAGTTTAACATTGCAAGTCAACGGGGAAATACGAAAAAGGCCATGTAAGGCCATGTACTCCCAGGGAAACGAATTGTTGGAGACGAAACCTTGATTAGGGTGTGCAGCACTGCCTGTAGAAACTGCCTGCAAAGTTTCAACTCTGTCAAAACTCGATTGCACCTGCAATTGCAAAAATAGGCTGCCGGCCGAAGGCCAAATATCGATTAGGGTCCATAGGGAACATGGGATCGCCTGCCGTAACTCCCACAAGCCACTGTGGTCTAGTGGACAGAACGCCTGACTCGCAATTGATTGGCCACCGGTTCGAATCCGGTAAGCTCCTCTTTCCTCTTTTTTTTTGAGAGTTGTCCCAAAATGGATTTTGATGCCTTATACGGGTATATAGTCGACTCGTGGCTGCTCTTTGAGCTGACAAAATGGCCTAAGAATTGCGCTCCGGTGATTGGTTTAGCCTGTGGGACGTCATACTTTTTTGCGCTACTACTTGACCGACTTGCCGTGGGGCTAGAAGAAAAAGAAGACCAGATTTGGAAAGAGGAGGTCTGGGGCTACTATCCGGTAAGCTATTTATAGGCCCATCCATAAAAAAACAGAAAACGGACTAAACCAACCTTCGGTCCGGCATTGCCCCAAAGCAAGGCCCCGTGCATAACCGAAGATTGGTTTCACAAGGATAACACTATTCTTTAGAATTGTGTTTCCTTTGGGAAACAAACCTGAGCTCTTCGATCGGGGGTGGTTTAACAAAAGGTGTGACGAATCAGTAAAAGTTGAGCCCTGGTCAGGGAAACCATTCTACAGCGACGCCACTTTCAGAGTCCCGAGTCGAGACCGTTGCCCATCGTCCTGGCCAAGTTCCAAGTCTGTCAAAACTCCATTGCACTTGCAACAGCAACATGAAGTTTAACATTGCAAGTCAACGGAGAAATCAGAAAAAGGCCATGTACTCCCAGGGAAACGAATTGTTGGAGACGAAACCTTGATTAGGGTGTGGAGCACTGCCTGTAGAAACTGCCTGCAAAGTTTCAACTCTGTCAAAACTCGATTGCACCTGCAATTGCAAAAATAGACGGCCGGCCGCAGGCCGGCCGTCCGTGGGGGATGCTCTCAGATCGCCGGCCGAAACTCCCACAAGCCACTGTGGTCTAATGGATAGAGCCACTGCCTAGCAATTGATTGGCCACCGGTTCAAATCCGGTAAGCTCCTCTTTTTCCTCTTTCATCTTTTTTTTAGAGTTGTCCCAAAATGGATTTTGATGCCTTGTACGGGTATATAGTCGACTCCTGGCTGTTCTATGAGCTGACAAAATGGCCTCAGAATTGCGCTCCGGTGATTGGTTTAGCCTGTGTGACGTCATACTTTTTTTAGCTACTCTTTGACCGACTTGCCGTGGGGCTAGAAGAAAAAGAAGACCAGATTTGGAAAGAGGAGGTCTGGGGCTATCATTTAAGCTATTTGGAACATACTTAGCTCTTTGCTTCCAACCCTCTAGGGTCGTGGCAGATAACGGTAAAAGCCATACCTCAAACTTTTGAAATACATTTTTTGTTTTAGTTTTGACAAATGTTTCCTGTACAACTCAGCAAGCCTAACAAGAATCTTGTTACCATTGTTTTGTAGTCTTGTTGGTAGTGCCCTCAGAAGGGCATGTGTTTTTGCGCCACTCTTTGACCAACTTGTTGTAAGGCTGGAACAAAAGCAAGACCAGATTTGGAAAGAGGAGGTCTGGGGCTATCTTCTCTAAGTTACTTGGAACATACTTAGCTCTTTGCTTCCAACCCTCTAGGGTCGTGGCAGATAACGGTAAAAGCCATACCTCAAACTTTTGAAATACATTTTTTTTTTAGTTTTGACAAATGTTTCCTGTACAACTCAGCAAGCCTAACAAGAATCTTGTTACCATTTTTTTGTAGTCTTGTTGGTAGTGCCCTCAGAAGGGCATGTGTTGTTTGCGCCACTCTTTGACTAACTTGTTGTAAGGCTGGAACAAAAGCAAGACCAGATTTGGAAAGAGGAGGTCTGTGGCTATCTTCTAAGCTATTTGGAACATACTTAGCTCTTTGCTTCCAACCCTCAAGGGTCGTGGCATAAAACGGTAAACGCCATACCTCAAACTTTTGATATACATTTTTTCTTAGTTTTGGGTACCAGCACTGTACTTTCACTTTTTTCTTCTCTTTTTTTTACTTTTAGCGTGTTTACTTTTTGCCATGTTATTTTTTTACCTTTTCGACTTTTTGCCTTTTCGACTTTTTACCTTATGACTTTTTATCTTTCGACTTTTTATCTTTCGACTTTTTATCTTTCTGACTTTTTATCTTTCGACTCTGTCTGTGTCTGATGTCTGTGTCTGTATGTCTGTGTCTGTATGTCTGTGTCTGTATGTCTATGTCTGTGTCTGTATGTCTGTGTCTGTATGTCTGTGTCTGTATGTCTGTGTCTGTATGTCTGTGTCTGTATGTCTGTGTCTGTATGTCTGTGTCTGTATGTCTGTGTCTGTATGTCTGTGTCTGTATGTCTGTGTCTGTATGTCTGTGTCTGTATGTCTGTGTCTGTATGTATGTGTCTGTATGTCTGTGTCTGTATGTCTGTGTCTGTATGTCTGTGTCTGTATGTCTGTATCTGTATGTCTGTGTCTGTATGTCGGTGTCTGTATGTCTGTGTCTGTATGTCTGTGTCTGTATGTCTGTGTCTGTATTTCTGTGTCTGTATGTCTGTGTCTGTATGTCTGTGTCTGTATGTCTGTGTCTGTATGTCTGTGTCTGTATGTCTGTGTCTGTATGTCTGTGTCTGTATGTCTGTATGTCTGTGTCTGTATGTCTGTGTCTGTATGTCTGTGTCTGTATGTCTGTGTCTGTATGTCTGTGTCTGTATGTCTGTGTCTGTATGTCTGTGTCTGTATGTCTGTGTCTGTATGTCTGTGTCTGTATGTCTGTGTCTGTATGTCTGTGTCTGTATGTCTGTGTCTGTATGTCTGTGTCTGTATGTCTGTGTCTGTATGTCTGTGTCTGTATGTCTGTGTCTGTATGTCTGTGTCTGTATGTCTGTGTCTGTATGTCTGTGTCTGTATGTCTGTGTATGTATGTCTGTGTATGTATGTCTGTGTCTGTATGTCTGCGTCTGTATGTCTGCGTCTGTATGTCTGTGTCTGTATGTCTGTGTCTGTATGTCTGTGTCTGTATGTCTGTATCTGTATGTCGGTGTCTGTATGTCGGTGTCTGTATGTCGGTGTCTGTATGTCTGTGTCTGTATGTCTGTGTCTGTATGTCTGTGTCTGTATTTCTGTGTCTGTATGTCTGTGTCTGTATGTCTGTGTCTGTATGTCTGTGTCTGTATGTCTGTGTCTGTATGTCTGTGTCTGTATGTCTGTGTCTGTATGTCTGTGTATGTATGTCTGTGTATGTATGTCTGTGTCTGTATGTCTGTGTCTGTATGTCTGTGTCTGTATGTATGTGTCTGTATGTCTGTGTCTGTATGTATGTGTCTGTATGTCTGTATCTGTATGTCGGTGTCTGTATGTCGGTGTCTGTATGTCTGTGTCTGTATGTCTGTGTCTGTATGTCTGTGTCTGTATGTCTGTGTCTGTATTTCTGTGTCTGTATGTCTGTGTCTGTATGTCTGTGTCTGTATGTCTGTGTCTATGTCTGTGTCTGTATGTCTGTGTCTGTATGTCTGTGTCTGTATGTCTGTGTCTGTATGTCTGTGTCTGTATGTCTGTGTCTGTATGTCTGTGTCTGTATGTCTGTGTCTGTATGTCTGTGTCTGTATGTCTGTGTCTGTATGTCTGTGTATGTATGTCTGTGTATGTATGTCTGTGTCTGTATGTCTGTGTCTGTATGTCTGTGTCTGTATGTATGTGTCTGTATGTCTGTGTCTGTATGTATGTGTCTGTATGTCTGTATCTGTATGTCGGTGTCTGTATGTCGGTGTCTGTATGTCGGTGTCTGTATGTCTGTGTCTGTATGTCTGTGTCTGTATGTCTGTGTCTGTATGTCTGTGTCTGTATTTCTGTGTCTGTATGTCTGTGTCTGTATGTCTGTGTCTGTATGTCTGTGTCTATGTCTGTGTCTGTATGTCTGTGTCTGTATGTCTGTGTCTGTATGTCTGTGTCTGTATGTCTGTGTCTGTATGTCTGTGTCTGTATGTCTGTGTCTGTATGTCTGTGTCTGTATGTCTGTGTCTGTATGTCTGTGTCTGTATGTCTGTGTCTGTATGTCTGTGTCTGTATGTCTGTGTCTGTATGTCTGTGTCTGTATGTCTGTGTCTGTATGTCTGTGTCTGTATGTCTGTGTCTGTATGTCTGTGTCTGTATGTCTGTGTCTGTATGTCTGTGTCTGTATGTCTGTGTCTGTATGTCTGTGTCTGTATGTCTGTGTCTGTATGTCTGTGTCTGTATGTCTGTGTCTGTATGTCTGTGTCTGTATGTCTGTGTCTGTATGTCTGTGTCTGTATGTCTGTGTCTGTATGTCTGTGTCTGTATGTCTGTGTCTGTATGTCTGTGTCTGTATGTCTGTGTCTGTATGTCTGTGTCTGTATGTCTGTGTCTGTATGTCTGTGTCTGTATGTCTGTGTCTGTATGTCTGTGTCTGTATGTCTGTGTCTGTATGTCTGTGTCTGTATGTCTGTGTCTGTATGTCTATGTCTGTATGTCTGTGTCTGTATGTCTGTGTCTGTATGTCTGTGTCTGTATGTCTGTGTCTGTATGTCTGTGTCTGTATGTCTGTGTCTGTATGTCTGTGTCTGTATGTCTGTGTCTGTATGTATGTGTCTGTATGTCTGTGTCTGTATGTCTGTGTCTGTATGTCTGTGTCTGTATGTCTGTGTCTGTATGTCTGTGTCTGTATGTCTGTGTCTGTATGTCTGTGTCTGTATGTCTGTGTCTGTATGTCTGTGTCTGTATTGATGTGTCTGTATGTCTGTGTCTGTATGTCTGTGTCTGTATGTCTGTGTCTGTATGTATGTGTCTGTATGTCTGTGTCTTTGTGTCTGTATGTCTGTGTCTGTATGTCTGTGTCTGTATGTCTGTGTCTCTATGTCTGTGTGTATGTCTGTATCTGTATGTCTGTGTCTGTCTGTATGTGTCTGTCTGTCTGTGTCTGTCTGTGTGTGTCTGTCTGTCTGTCTGTCTGTCTGTCTGTCTGTCTGTCTGTCTGTCTGTCTGTCTGTATGTCTGTCTGTCTGTGTCTGTCTGTTTGTGTCTGTCTGTCTGTCTGTCTCTCTGTCTGTCTGTCTGTCTGTCTCTCTGTCTGTCTGTCTGTGTCTGTCTGTCTGTGTCTGTCTGTCTGCGTCTGTCTGTCTGTCTGTGTCTGTCTGTCTGTGTCTGTCTGTCTGTGTCTGTCTGTCTGTGTCTGTCTGTCTGTGTCTGTCTGTCTGTGTCTGTC
>JAXIVJ010001354.1:70000-102500 GCA_036785665.1 Chirona hameri
TTCAGAGTCCTGAGTCGAGACCGTTGCCCATCGTCCTGGCCAAGTTCCAAGTCTGTCAAAACTCCATTGCACTTGCAACAGCAACATGAAGTTTAACATTGCAAGTCAACGGGGAAATACGAAAAAGGCCATGTACTCCCAGGGAAACGAATTGTTGGAGACGAAACCTTGATTAGGGTGTGGAGCACTGCCTGTAGAAACTGCCTGCAAAGTTTCAACTCTGTAAAAACTCGATTGCACCTGCAATTGCAAAAATAGACGGCCGGCCGATGGCCGGCCGTCCGTGGGGATGCTCTCCGATCGCCGGCCGTAACTCCCACAAGCCACTGTGGTCTAATGGATAGAGCCACTGCCTAGCAATTGATTGGCCACCGGTTCGAATCCGGTATGCTCCTCTTTTTTTCCCTTAATGACATTTTTTAGAGTTGTCCCAAATGGGGTTTTGATGCACTATATGGGTGTATGGTCCAATTGTGATAAAGCTACAGCAGAGGAAGTGGCCTCAGAATTGCGCTCCGGTGATTGGTTTAGCCTGTGTGACGTCATACTTTTTTTGCGCTACTCTTTGACCGACTTGCCGTGGGGCTAGAAGAAAAAGAAGACCAGATTTGGAAAGAGGAGGTCTGGGGCTATCATTTAAGCTATTTGGAACATACTTAGCTCTTTGCTTCCAACCCTCTAGGGTCGTTGCAGATAACGGTAAAAGCCATACCTCAAACTTTTGAAATACATTTTTTGTTTTAGTTTTGACAAATGTTTCCTGTACAACTCAGCAAGCCTAACAAGAATCTTGTTACCATTGTTTTGTAGTCTTGTTGGTAGTGCCCTCAGAAGGGCATGTGTTTTTTGCGCCACTCTTTGACCAACTTGTTGTAAGGCTGGAACAAAAGCAAGACCAGATTTGGAAAGAGGAGGTCTGGGGCTATCTTCTAAGTTACTTGGAACATACTTAGCTCTTTGCTTCCAACCCTCTAGGGTCGTGGCAGATAACGGTAAAAGCCATACCTCAAACTTTTGAAATACATTTTTTGTTTTAGTTTTGACAAATGTTTCCTGTACAACTCAGCAAGCCTAACAAGAATCTTGTTACCATTTTGTTTAGTCTTGTTGGTAGTGCCCTCAGAAGGGCATGTGTTGTTTGCGCCACTCTTTGACCAACTTGTTGTAAGGCTGGAACAAAAGCAAGACCAGATTTAGAAAGAGGAGGTCTGTGGCTATCTTCTAAGCTATTTGGAACATACTTAGTAGCTCTTTGCTTCCAACCCTCAAGGGTCGTGGCATAAAACGGTAAACGCCATACCTCAAACTTTTGATATACATTTTTTCTTAGTTTTGGGTACCAGCACTGTACTTTCACTTTTTTCTTCTCTTTTTTTTACTTTTAGCGTGTTTACTTTTTGCCATGTTATTTTTTTACCTTTTCGACTTTTTGCCTTTTCGACTTTTTACCTTATGAGTTTTTATCTTTCGACTTTTTATCTTTCGACTTTTTATCTTTCCGACTTTTTATCTTTCCGACTTTTTATCTTTCGACTCTGTCTGTGTCTGATGTCTGTGTCTGTATGTCTGTGTCTGTATGTCTGTGTCTGTATGTCTGTGTCTGTATGTCTGTGTCTGTATGTCTATGTCTGTGTCTGTATGTCTGTGTCTGTATGTCTGTGTCTGTATGTCTGTGTCTGTATGTCTGTGTCTGTATGTCTGTGTCTGTATGTCTGTGTCTGTATGTCTGTGTCTGTATGTCTGTGTCTGTATGTCTGTGTCTGTATGTCTGTGTCTGTATGTCTGTGTCTGTATGTCTGTGTCTGTATGTCTGTGTCTGTATGTCTGTGTCTGTATGTCTGTGTCTGTATGTCTGTGTCTATATGTATGTGTCTGTATGTCTGTATCTGTATGTCTGTGTCTGTATGTCGGTGTCTGTATGTCTGTGTCTGTATGTCTGTGTATGTATGTCTGTGTCTGTATTTCTGTGTCTGTATGTCTGTGTCTGTATGTCTGTGTCTGTATGTCTGTGTCTGTATGTCTGTGTCTGTATGTCTGTGTCTGTATGTCTGTGCTGTATGTCTGTGTCTGTATGTCTGTGTCTGTATGTCTGTGTCTGTATGTCTGTGTCTGTATGTCTGTGTCTGTATGTATGTGTCTGTATGTCTGTGTCTGTATGTCTGTGTCTGTATGTCTGTATCTGTATGTCGGTGTCTGTATGTCGGTGTCTGTATGTCTGTGTCTGTATGTCTGTGTCTGTATGTCTGTGTCTGTATGTCTGTGTCTGTGTGTCTGTGTCTGTATGTCTGTGTCTGTATGTCTGTGTCTGTATGTCTGTGTCTGTATGTCTGTGTCTGTATGTCTGTGTCTGTATGTCTGTGTCTGTATGTCTGTGTCTGTATGTCTGTGTCTGTATGTCTGTGTCTGTATGTCTGTGTCTGTATGTCTGTGTCTGTATGTCTGTGTCTGTATGTCTGTGTCTGTATGTCTGTGTCTGTATGTCTGTGTCTGTATGTCTGTGTCTGTATGTCTGTGTCTGTATGTCTGTGTCTGTATGTCTGTGTCTGTATGTCTGTGTCTGTATGTCTGTGTCTGTATGTCTGTGTCTGTATGTCTGTGTCTGTATGTCTGTGTCTGTATGTCTGTGTCTGTATGTCTGTGTCTGTATGTCTGTGTCTGTATGTCTGTGTCTGTATGTCTGTGTCTGTATGTCTGTGTCTGTATGTCTGTGTCTGTATGTCTGTGTCTGTATGTCTGTGTCTGTATGTCTGTGTCTGTATGTCTGTGTCTGTATGTCTGTGTCTGTATGTCTGTGTCTGTATGTCTGTGTCTGTATGTCTGGGTCTGTATGTCTGGGTCTGTATGTCTGGGTCTGTATGTCTGGGTCTGTATGTCTGGGTCTGTATGTCTGGGTCTGTATGTCTGGGTCTGTATGTCTGGGTCTGTATGTCTGGGTCTGTATGTCTGGGTCTGTATGTCTGGGTCTGTACGTCTGTGTCTGCATGTATGTGTCTGTATGTCTGTGTCTTTATGTCTGGGTCTGTATGTCTGTGTCTGTATGTCTGTGTCGGTATGTCTGTGTCGGTATGTCTGTGTCTGTATGTCTGTATCTGTATGTCTGTGTCTGTCTGTATGTGTCTGTACGTCTGTGTCTGTCTGTATGTGTCTGTACGTCTGTGTCTGTATGTATGTGTCTGTATGTCTGTGTCTTTATGTCTGTGTCTGTATGTCTGTGTCTGTATGTCTGTGTCTGTATGTCTGTGTCGGTATGTCTGTGTCTGTATGTCTGTGTCTGTATGTCTGTATCTGTATGTCTGTGTCTGTCTGTATGTGTCTGTCTGTCTGTCTGTGTCTGTCTGTGTGTGTCTGTCTGTCTGTCTGTCTGTCTGTCTGTCTGTCTGTCTGTCTGTCTGTCTGTCTGTCTGTCTGTCTGTCTGTCTGTGTCTGTCTGTTTGTGTCTGTCTGTCTGTGTCTGTGTCTGTCTGTCTGTGTCTGTCTGTCTGTCTGTGTATGTCTGTCTGTGTCTGTCTGTCTGTGTCTGTCTGTCTGTGTCTGTCTGTCTGTGTCTGTCTGTCTGTGTCTGTCTGTCTGTGTCTGTCTGTCTGTGTCTGTCTGTCTGTGTCTGTCTGTCTGTGTCTGTCTGTCTGTGTCTGTCTGTCTGTGTCTGTCTGTCTGTGTCTGTCTGTCTGTGTCTATCTGTGTCTGTCTGTCTGTGTCTGTCTGTCTGTGTCTGTCTGTCTGTGTCTGTATGTCTGTGTCTGTCTGTCTGTGTCTGTCTGTCTGTGTCTGTCTGTCTGTGTCTGTCTGTTTGTGTCTGTCTGTATATGTATGTCTGTCTGTGTCTGCCTGTGTCTGTCTGTCTGTGTCTGTCTGTCTGTGTCTGTCTGTTTGTTTGTTTGTTTGTTTGTTTGTTTGTTTGTTTGTTTGTTTGTTTGTTTGTTTGTTTGTTTGTTTGTTTGTTTGTTTGTTTGTTTGTTTGTTAGTTTATTTCGATAATGGACGTGATGTATGGCATGATGTTATGGTTGAATTGGCACAAAAGCAAAACGCTTAATTCTAGGCGCCTCTTCAACAAACACGAAAACTAAACAACAGTCATGACCGCCACCAGGAGACCCGCGACACCCCGCCCACCTGTCCGGTCCGTCAGTTCGGGCGGGCCGCACGTCCGTCGCTGCGCCTGCACCGATCCCCCACGCAGCGGTCAGAGACGCCTTCCCCTCCTCACTGCGCGAGGTGCCGCCAACTGCCGGCTGTGCACGCCCGGCCTGAAGGAGTCACGTCCGCCAACTGTCAGCTGCTCGCGCCCGCCGGGGATTTTTAAACAAATCGCCTGGTCTGGAGAATGAATTTTTGGAAAACATTTGCTATCCGCTGCCCGGAATGCTGGTCCAAATTACCACCACTTAGGAGAATACTGAGTTGCTGGTCTTGGCTGAGATCGCAAACGTTTGGGATTATAAGTGAAGTTTCGCGAAGCATTATAATTCTGGACTGACGATAGAGGGGACAGTTGAGGACAAAAATGTTTGGCCTTCGTATGGGTAACCACACAAGCAAGAGGGACTGGCTGTAGTTTGATTTTGAATTTGGAACATATGTGCGTTGAGGCTTGACATCCTCATCCTCAGTCTGGCATGCAAGACATTTCCAAGTATGAGTCCAAAGTTGTGGTACACTGCAGGCACAGCTGCAGTCTGTCTGCAGCTGTCTGTGTCTGTCTGTCTGTCTGTCTGTCTGTCTGTCTGTCTGTCTGTCTGTCTGTCTGTCTGTCTGTCTGTCTGTCTGTCTGCCTGCCTGTCTGTCTGTCTATATATATATATATATATATATATATATATATATATATATATATATATATATATATATATATATATATATATATATATATATATATATATATATATGTATGTATGTATGTATGTATGTATGTAGGTAGGTAGGTAGGTAGGTAGGTAGGTAGGTAGGTAGGTAGGTAGGTAGGTAGGTAGGTATGTAGCTATGTAGCTATGTAGGTATGTAGGTATGTAGGTATGTAGGTATGTAGGTATGTAGGTATGTAGGTATGTAGGTATGTAGGTATGTAGGTACGTAGGTACGTAGGTACGTAGGTACGTAGGTACGTAGGTACGTAGGTACGTAGGTACGTAGGTACGTAGGTACGTAGGTACGTAGGTACGTAGGTACGTAGGTACGTAGGTACGTAGGTACGTAGGTACGTAGGTACGTAGGTACGTAGGTACGTAGGTACGTAGGTACGTAGGTACGTAGGTACGTAGGTACGTAGGTACGTAGGTACGTAGGTACGTAGGTACGTAGGTACGTAGGTACGTAGGTACGTAGGTACGTAGGTACGTAGGTACGTAGGTACGTAGGTGCGTATGTGCGTATGTGCGTATGTGCGTATGTGCGTATGTGCGTGTGTACGTGTGTACGTGTGTACGTGTGTACGTATGTACGTATGTACGTATGTACGTACGTACGTACGTACGTATGTATGTATATATATATATATATATATATATATATATATATATATATATATATATATATATATATATATATATATATATATATATACATACACACACAGACACACAGATACACAGATACACAGACACACAGACACACAGACACACAGACACACAGACACACAGACACACAGACACACAGACACACAGACACACAGACACACAGACAGACAGACAGACAGACACAGACACAGACACAGACACAGACACAGACACTGACACTGACACAGACACAGACACTGACACAGAGACAGACAGACAGGCAGAGACAGACAGACAGACACAGACAGACACAGACAGACACAGACAGACACAGACATACAGACACACAGACACAGACAGACAGAGACAGACAGACAGACACAGACAGCTGAAGACAGACTGCAGCTGTGCCTGCAGTGTACCACAACTTTGGACTCAGACTTGGAAATGGCCTGCATGCCAGGCTGAGGATGAGGATGTCAAACCTCAGCGCACATATTTTCCAAATTCAAAATCAAACTACAGCCAGTCCCTCTTGCTTGTGTGGTTACCCATATGAAGACCAAAAACATTTTGTCCTCAACTGTCCCCTCTATCGTCAGTCCAGAATTATAATGCTTCGCGAAACTTCACTTATCATCACAAACTTTTGCGATCTCAGCCAAGACTAGCAACTCAATTTTCTCCTAAGTGGTGGTAATTTGGACCAGCATTCCGGACAGCGGATAGCAAATATTTTCCAAAAATGCATTTCCAGACCAGGCGATTTGTTTAAGGATCCCCGGCGGGCGCGAGCAGCTGACGGTTGGAGGAAGTGACTCCTTCGGGCCGGGCGTGCGCCGCCGGCAGGTGGCAGCACCTCGCTTTTTTTCTTTCTTTGTTTCCCCGGACCGGCCTATTGCCATTTTCCGGGGGGGGGGGGGGTTCTCAAAAATTAAAAAAATCAAAAATTCAAATATTCCCAAATCCAAAAAGTCCAAAATTGCAAAATTTCACAAACCCTAAATTTCAAAATTTTCCAATTTCAATATTTCAAAATTCCCCAATTCCCAAATTCATAAACTCATCAATTCAAAAATTGCCAAATTCCTAAATTAAAAAATTCCATTATTTCCAGATTTCCAAATATCGATTTCAAAAATTACAAAAATAACAAAATATAATATTCGAAAATTCCAAAAATCCAAAAGTCCAAAATCTCTAAACCCCCGAAAACGGACTAAACCAACCTTCGGTCCGGCATTGCCCCAAAGCAAGGCCCCGTGCATAACCGAAGGTTGGTTTCACAAGGATAACACTATTCTTTAGAATTGTGTTTCCTTTGGGAAACAAACCTGAGCTGTTCGATCGGGGGTGGTTTAACAAAAGGTGTGACGAATCAGTAAAAGTTGAGCCCTGGTCAGGGAAACCATTCTACAGCGACGCCACTTTCAGAGTCCCGAGTCGAGACCGTTGCCCATCGTCCTGGCCAAGTTCCAAGTCTGTCAAAACTCCATTGCACTTGCAACAGCAACATGAAGTTTAACATTGCAAGTCAACGGAGATAACCGAAGGTTGGTTTCACAAGGATAACACTATTCTTTAGAATTGTGTTTCCTTTGGGAAACAAACCTGAGCTGTTCGATCGGGGGTGGTTTAACAAAAGGTGTGACGAATCAGTACATCTTGACGCCAGGTCAGGGAAACCATTCTACAGCGACGCCACTTTCAGAGTCCCGAGTCGAGACCGTTGCCCATCGTCCTGGCCAAGTTTCAAGTCTGTCAAAACTCCATTGCACTTGCAATAGCAACATGAAGTTTAACATTGCAAGTCAACGGGGAAATACGAAAAAGGCCATGTAAGGCCATGTACTCCCAGGGAAACAAATTGTTGGAGACGAAACCTTGATTAGGGTGTGCAGCACTGCCTGTAGAAACTGCCTGCAAAGTTTCAACTCTGTCAAAACTCGATTGCACCTGCAATTGCAAAAATAGGCTGCCGGCCGAAGGCCAAATATCGATTAGGGAAAGATCCATGTCCATAGGCAACATGGGATCGCCTGCCGTAACTCCCACAAGCCACTGTTGTCTAGTGGATAGAACGCCTGCCTCGCAATTGATTGGCCACCGGTTCGAATCCGGTAAGCTCCTCTTTCCTCTTTTTTTTAAGAGTTGTCCCAAAATGGATTTTGATGCCTTATACGGGTATATAGTCGACTCGTGGCTGCTCTTTGAGCTGACAAAATGGCCTCAGAATTGCGCTCCGGTGATTGGTTTAGCCTGTGTGACGTCATACTTTTTGCGCTACTATTTGACCGACTTGCCGTGGGGCTAGAAGAAAAAGAAGACCAGATTTGGAAAGAGGAGGTCTGGGGCTACTATCCGGTAAGCTATTTATAGGCCCATCCATAAAAAAAAACAGAAAACGGACTAAACCAACCTTCGGTCCGGCATTGCCCCAAAGCAAGGCCCCGTGCATAACCGAAGGTTGGTTTCACAAGGATAACACTATTCTTTAGAATTGTGTTTCCTTTGGGAAACAAACCTGAGCTGTTCGATCGGGAGGGGTTTTCTTAAGGTGGCCGTAACCGAAGGTTGGTTTCACAAGGATAACACTATTCTTTAGAATTGTGTTTCCTTTGGGAAACAAACCTGAGCTGTTCGATCGGGAGGGGTTTTCTTAAGGTGGCCGAGATTTGGTACATCTTGACGCCAGGTCAGGGAAACGGTTTGTTTGCGACGAAACTTTCAGGATCCCGAGTCGAGACCGTCATCTGATCTGATGCCAAGTTTCAAGTCTGTCAAAACTCGATTGCACCTGCAACAGCAACATGAAGTTTAACATTGCAAGTCAACGGGGAAATACGAAAAAGGCCATGTAAGGCCATGTACTCCCAGGGAAACGAATTGTTGGAGACGAAACCTTGATTAGGGTGTGCAGCACTGCCTGTAGAAAGTGCCTGCAAAGTTTCAACTCTGTCAAAACTCGATTGCACCTGCAATTGCAAAAATAGGCTGCCGGTCGAAGGCCAAATATCGATTAGGGTCCATAGGGAACATGGGATCGCCTGCCGTAACTCCCACAAGCCACTGTGGTCTAGTGGACAGAACGCCTGCCTCGCAATTGATTGGCCACCGGTTCGAATCCGGGAAGCTCCTCTTTCCTCTTTTTTTTAGAGTTGTCCCAAAATGGATTTTGATGCCTTATACGGGTATATAGTCGACTCGTGGCAGCTCTTTGAGCTGACAAAATGGCCTCAGAATTGCGCTCCGGTGATTGGTTTAGCCTGTGTGACGTCATACTTTTTTGCGCTACTATTTGACCGACTTGCCGTGGGGCTAGAAGAAAAAGAAGACCAGATTTGGAAAGAGGAGGTCTGGGGCTACTATCCGGTAAGCTATTTATAGGCCCATCCATAAAAAAAAACAGAAAACGGACTAAACCAACCTTCGGTCCGGCATTGCCCCAAAGCAAGGCCCCGTGCATAACCGAAGGTTGGTTTCACAAGGATAACACTATTCTTTAGAATTGTGTTTCCTTTGGGAAACAAACCTGAGCTGTTCGATCGGGGGTGGTTTAACAAAAGGTGTGACGAATCAGTACATCTTGGATCCAGGTCACGGAAACCATTTGTTTGCGACGAAACTTTCAGGATCCCGAGTCGAGACCGTTGCCCATCGTCCTGGCCAAGTTCCAAGTCTGTCAAAACTCGATTGCACCTGCAACAGCAACATGAAGTTTAACATTGCAAGTCAACGGGGAAATACGAAAAAGGCCATGTAAGGCCATGTACTCCCAGGGAAACGAATTGTTGGAGACGAAACCTTGATTAGGGTGTGCAGCACTGCCTGTAGAAACTGCCTGCAAAGTTTCAACTCTGTCAAAACTCGATTGCACCTGCAATTGCAAAAATAGGCTGCCGGCCGAAGGCCAAATATCGATTAGGGAAAGATCCATGTCCATAGGCAACATGGGATCGCCTGCCATAACTCCCACAAGCCACTGTGGTCTAGTGGATAGAACGCCTGCCTCGCAATTGATTGGCCACCGGTTCGAATCCGGTAAGCTCCTCTTTCCTCTTTTTTTTAGAGTTGTCCCAAAATGGATTTTGATGCCTTATACGGGTATATAGTCGACTCGTGGCTGCTCTTTGAGCTGACAAAATGGCCTCAGAATTGCGCTCCGGTGATTGGTTTAGCCTGTGTGACGTCATACTTTTTTGCGCTACTATTTGACCGACTTGCCGTGGGGCTAGAAGAAAAAGAAGACCAGATTTGGAAAGAGGAGGTCTGGGGCTACTATCCGGTAAGCTATTTATAGGCCCATCCATAAAAAAAAACAGAAAACGGACTAAACCAACCTTCGGTCCGGCATTGCCCCAAAGCAAGGCCCCGTGCATAACCGAAGGTTGGTTTCACAAGGATAACAATATTCTTTAGAATTGTGTTTCCTTTGGGAAACAAACCTGAGCTGTTCGATCGGGGGTGGTTTAACAAAGGTTGCCTGAGATCAGTACATCTTGATACCAGGCCAGGGAAACCATTCTACAGCGACGCCACTTTCAGAGTCCCGAGTCGAGACCGTTGCCCATCGTCCTGGCCAGGTTTCAAGTCTGTCAAAACTCCATTGCACTTGCAACAGCAACATGAAGTTTAACATTGCAAGTCAACGGGGAAATACGAAAAAGGCCATGTACTCCCAGGGAAACGAATTGTTGGAGACGAAACCTTGATTAGGGTGTGGAGCACTGCCTGGAGAAACTGCCTGCAAAGTTTCAACTCTGTCAAAACCCGATTGCACCTGCAATTGCAAAAATAGACGGCCGGCCGAAGGCCGGACGTTTATGGGGGATGCTCTCAGATCGCCGGCCGTAACTCCCACAAGCCACTGTGGCCTAGTGGATAAAGCGCCTGCCTCGCAATTGATTGGCCACCGGTTCGAATCCGGTAAGCTCCTCTTTTTTTCCCTTAATGACATTTTTTTAGATTTGTCCCAAATGGGGGTTTGATGCCTTATACGGGTATATAGTCGACTCCTGGGAGCTCTCTGAGCTGACAAAATGGCCTCAGAATTGCGCTCCGGTGATTGGTTTAGCCTGTGTGACGTCATACTTTTTTGCGCTACTATTTGACCGACTTGCCGTGGGGCTAGAAGAAAAAGAAGACCAGATTTGGAAAGAGGAGGTCTGGGGCTACTATCTGGTAAGCTATTTATAGGCCCGTCCATAAAAAAAAACAGAAAACGGACTAAACCAACCTTCAGTCCGGTATTGCCCCCAAAGCAAGGCCCCGTGCATAACCGAAGGTTGGTTTCACAAGGATAACACTATTCTTTAGAATTGTGTTTCCTTTGGGAAACAAACCTGAGCTGTTCGATCGGGAGGGGTTTTCTTAAGGTGGCCGAGATTTGGTAAAAGTTGACGCCAGGTCAGGGAAACCATTTGTTTGCGACGAAACTTTCAGGATCCCGAGTCGAGACCGTCATCTGATCTGATGCCAAGTTTCAAGTCTGTCAAAACTCGATTGCACCTGCAACAGCAACATGAAGTTTAACATTGCAAGTCAACGGGGAAATACGAAAAAGGCCATGTAAGGCCATGTACTCCCAGGGAAACGAATTGTTCGAGACGAAACCTTGATTAGGGTGTGCAGCACTGCCTGTAGAAACTGCCTGCAAAGTTTCAACTCTGTCAAAACCCGATTGCACCTGCAATTGCAAAAATAGGCTGCCGGCCGAAGGCCAAATATCGATTAGGGAAAGATCCATGTCCATAGGGAACATGGGATCGCCTGCCGTAACTCCCACAAGCCACTGTGGTCTAGTGGATAGAACGCCTGCCTCGCAATTGATTGGCCACCGGTTCGAATCCGGTAAGCTCCTCTTTCCTCTTTTTTTTAGAGTCGTCCCAAAATGGATTTTGATGCCTTATACGGGTATATAGTCGACTCGTGGCTGCTCTTTGAGCTGACAAAATGGCCTCAGAATTGCGCTCCGGTGATTGGTTTAGCCTGTGTGACGTCATACTTTTTTGCGCTACTATTTGACCGACTTGCCGTGGGGCTAGAAGAAAAAGAAGACCAGATTTGGAAAGAGGAGGTCTGGGGCTACTATCCGGTAAGCTATTTATAGGCCCATCCATAAAAAAAACAGAAAACGGACTAAACCAACCTTCGGTCCGGCATTGCCCCAAAGCAAGGCCCCGTGCATAACCGAAGGTTGGTTTCCCAAGGATAACACTATTCTTTAGAATTGTGTTTCCTTTGGGAAACAAACCTGAGCTGTTCGATCGGGAGGGGTTTTCTTAAGAGTGTTGGAGATCAGTAAAAGTTGAGCCCTGGTCAGGGAAACCATTTGTTTGCGACGAAACTTTCAGGATCCCGAGTCGAGACCTTCATCTGATCTGATGCCAAGTTTCAAGTCTGTCAAAACTCGATTGCACCTGCAACAGCAACATGAAGTTTAACATTGCAAGTCAACGGGGAAATACGAAAAAGGCCATGTAAGGCCATGTACTCCCAGGGAAACGAATTGTTGGAGACGAAACCTTGATTAGGGTGTGCAGCACTGCCTGTAGAAACTGCCTGCAAAGTTTCAACTCTGTCAAAACTCGATTGCACCTGCAATTGCAAAAATAGGCTGCCGGACGAAGGCCAAATATCGATTAGGGAAAGATCCATGTCCATAGGAAACATGAGATCGCCTGCCTTAACTCCCACAAGCCACTGTGGTCTAGTGGATAGAACGCCTGCCTCGCAATTGATTGGCCACCGGTTCGAATCCGGTAAGCTCCTCTTTTTTTTCCCTTAATGACATTTTTTTAGAGTTGTCCCAAAATGGATTTTGATGCCTTATACGGGTATATAGTCGACTCGTGGCTGCTCTTCGAGCTGACAAAATGGCCTCAGAATTGCGCTCCGGTGATTGGTTTAGCCTGTGTGACGTCATACTTTTTTGCGCTACTATTTGACCGACTTGCCGTGGGGCTAGAAGAAAAAGAAGACCAGATTTGGAAAGAGGAGGTCTGGGGCTACTATCCGGTAAGCTATTTATAGGCCCATCCATAAAAAAAAACAGAAAACGGACTAAACCAACCTTCGGTCCGGCATTGCCCCAAAGCAAGGCCCCGTGCATAACCGAAGGTTGGTTTCACAAGGATAACACTATTCTTTAGAATTGTGTTTCCTTTGGGAAACAAACATGAGCTGTTCCATCGGGAGGGGTTTTCTTAAGGTGGCCGAGATTTGGTAAAAGTTGATATCAGGCCAGGGAAGCCATTTGTTTGCGACGAAACTTTCAGGATCCCGAGTCGAGACCGTCATCTGATCTGATGCCAAGTTTCAAGTCTGTCAAAACTCGATTGCACCTGCAACAGCAACATGAAGTTTAACATTGCAAGTCAACGGGGAAATACGAAAAAGGCCATGTACTCCCAGGGAAACGAATTGTTGGAGACGAAACCTTGATAAGGGTGTGGAGCACTGCCTGGAGAAACTGCCTGCAAAGTTTCAACTCTGTCAAAACTCGATTGCACCTGCAATTGCAAAAATAGACGGCCGGCCGCAGGCCGTCCGTCCGTGGGGGATGCTCTCAGATCGCCGGCCGAAACTCCCACAAGCCACTGTGGTCTAATGGATAGAGCCACTGCCTAGCAATTGATTGGCCACCGGTTCGAATCCGGTAAGCTCCTCTTTTTCCTCTTTCCTCTTTTTTTTAGAGTTGTCCCAAAATGGATTTTGATGCCTTATACGGGTATATAGTCGACTCGTGGCTGCTCTATGAGCTGACAAAATGGCCTCAGAATTGCGCTCCGGTGATTGGTTTAGCCTGTGTGACGTCATACTTTTTTTTAGCTGCTCTTTGACCGACTTGCCGTGGGGCTAGAAGAAAAAGAAGACCAGATTTGGAAAGAGGAGGTCTGGGGCTATCTGGTAAGCTATTTATATAGGCCCATAGATAAAAAAACGGACTAAACCAACCTTCGGTCCGGCATTGCCCCAAAGCAAGGCCCCGTGCATAACCGAAGGTTGGTTTCACAAGGATAACACTATTCTTTAGAATTGTGTTTCCTTTGGGAAACAAACCTGAGCTGTTCGATCGGGAGGGGTTTTCTTAAGAGTGTTGGAGATCAGTAAATCTTGAATCCAGGTCAGGGAAACCCATCGTTTGCGACGAAACTTTCAGGATCCCGAGTCGAGACCGTCATCTGATCTGATGCCAAGTTTCAAGTCTGTCAAAACTCGATTGTACCTGCAACAGCAACATGAAGTTTAACATTGCAAGTCAACGGGGAAATACGAAAAAGGCCATGTAAGGCCATGTACTCCCAGGGAAACGAATTGTTGGAGACGAAACCTTGATTAGGGTGTGCAGCACTGCCTGTAGAAACTGCCTGCAAAGTTTCAACTCTGTCAAAACTCGATTGCACCTGCAATTGCAAAAATAGGCTGCCGGCCGAAGGCCAAATATCGATTAGGGAAAGATCCATGTCCATAGGAAAGATGGGATCGCCTGCCGTAACTCCCACAAGCCACTGTGGTCTAGTGGATAGAACGCCTGCCTCGCAATTGATTGGCCACCGGTTCGAATCCGGTAAGCTCCTCTTTCCTCTTTTTTTTTAGAGTTGTCCCAAAATGGATTTTGATGCCTTATACGGGTATAAAGTCGACTCGTGGCTGCTCTTTGAGCTGACAAAATGGCCTCAGAATTGCGCTCCGGTGATTGGTTTAGCCTGTGTGACGTCATACTTTTTTGCGCTACTATTTGACCGACTTGCCGTGGGGCTAGAAGAAAAAGAAGACCAGATTTGGAAAGAGGAGGTCTGGGGCTACTATCCGGTAAGCTATTTATAGGCCCATCCATAAAAAAAAACAGAAAACGGACTAAACCAACCTTCGGTCCGGCATTGCCCCAAAGCAAGGCCCCGTGCATAACCGAAGGTTGGTTTCACAAGGATAACACTATTCTTTAGAATTGTGTTTCCTTTGGGAAACAAACCTGAGCTGTTCGATCGGGGGGGGGGGGGGTTAACAAAGGTTGCCTGAGATCAGTACATCTTGAATCCAGGTCAGGGAAACCATTTGTTTGCGACGAAACTTTCAGGATCCCGAGTCGAGACCGTCATCTGATCTGATGCCAAGTTTCAAGTCTGTCAAAACTCGATTGCACCTGCAACAGCAACATGAAGTTTAACATTGCAAGTCAACGGGGAAATACGAAAAAGGCCATGTAAGGCCATGTACTCCCAGGGAAACGAATTGTTGGAGACGAAACCTTGATTAGGGTGTGCAGCACTGCCTGTAGAAACTGCCTGCAAAGTTTCAACTCTGTCAAAACTCGATTGCACCTGCAATTGCAAAAATAGGCTGCCGGCCGAAGGCCAAATATCGATTAGGGAAAGATCCATGTCCATAGGAAACATGGGATCGCCTGCCTTAACTCCCACAAGCCACTGTGGTCTAGTGGACAGAACGCCTGCCTCGCAATTGATTGGCCACCGGTTCGAATCCGGTAAGCTCCTCTTTCCTCTTTTTTTTAGAGTTGTCCCAAAATGGATTTTGATGCCTTATACGGGTATATAGTCGACTCGTGGCTGCTCTTTGAGCTGACAAAATGGCCTCAGAATTGCGCTCCGGTGATTGGTTTAGCCTGTGTGACGTCATACTTTTTGCGCTACTATTTGACCGACTTGCCGTGGGGCTAGAAGAAAAAGAAGACCAGATTTGGAAAGAGGAGGTCTGGGGCTACTATCCGGTAAGCTATTTATAGGCCCATCCATAAAAAAAACAGAAAACGGACTAAACCAACCTTCGGTCCGGCATTGCCCCAAAGCAAGGCCCCGTGCTAACCGAAGGTTGGTTTCACAAGGATAACACTATTCTTTAGAATTGTGTTTCCTTTGGGAAACAAACCTGAGCTGTTCGATTGGGGGTGGTTTTCTTAAGAGTGTTGGAGATCAGTAAATCTTGGATCCAGGTCAGGGAAACCATTTGTTTGCGACGAAACATTTAGGACCCCGAGTCGAGACCGTCATCTGATCTGATGCCAAGTTTCAAGTCTGTCAAAACCCGATTGCACCTGCAATTTCAAAAATAGACGGCCGGCCGAAGGCCGGCCGTAAAAGGGGGATGCTCTCGGATCGCCTGCCGTAAGTTCCACCAGCCACTGTGGTCTAATGGATAGAGCCACTGCCTAGCAATTGATTGGCCACCGGTTCGAATCCGGTAAGCTCCCGATCCAAAATTCCCAAATCCAAAATTTCGACTTACAAAATCCAAAATTTTCAAAAATCCAAAAAGCGCCAAACATCGAAATTTCAAAAAGTCGATAATTTTTTTTTTTTCCTCTCAAATCCAAAAGAAAAACTGATTAAACCAACCTTCGGTCCGGCATTGCCCCAAAGCAAGGCCCCGTGCATAACCGAAGGTTGGTTTCACAAGGATAACACTATTCTTTAGAATTGTGTTTCCTTTGGGAAACAAATCTGAGCTGTTCGATCGGGGGTGGTTTAACAAAAGGTGTGACGAATCAGTACATCTTGTATCCAGGTAAGGGAAACGATTCTACAGCGACGCCACTTTCAGGGTCCCGAGTCGAGACCGTTGCCCTAATCGAAGGTTGGTTTCACATGGATAACACTATTCTTTAGAATTGTGTTTCCATTGGGAAACAAACCTGAGCTGTTCGATCGGGGGTGGTTTTCTTAAGGTGGCCGAGATTTGGTAAATCTTGAATCCAGGTCAGGGAAACGAATCTACAGCAACGCCACTTTCAGGGTCCCGAGTCGACAACGTGATCTGATCTGATGCTAAGTTGCAAGTCTGTCAAAACCTGATTGCACCTGCAACAGCAACATGAAGTTTAACATTGCAAGTCAACGGGGAAATACGAAAAAAGCCATGTACTCCCAGGAAAACGAATTGTTGGAGACGAAACCTTGATTAGGGTGTGGAGCACTGCCTGTAGAAACTGCCTGCAAAGTTTCAACTCTGTCAAAACCCGATTGCACCTGCAATTGCAAAAAGAGTCGGCCGACCGAAGGCCGGCCTCTTCATAGGAAACATGGGATCGCCTGCCGTAAGTTCCACAAGCCACTGTGGTCTAGTGGATAGAGCCACTGCCTAGCAATTGATTGGCCACCGGTTCGAATCCGGTAAGCTCCCGATCCAAAATTCCAAAAATCCAAAATTCCAAAATCCAAAATTTCGACTTCCAAATTCCAAAATTTTCAAAAATCCAAAAAGCGCCAAACATCGAAATTTCAAAAAGTCGATAAAAAAATGAGTTTTTTTTTGGGCTCATAAAAAAACAACAGAATACGGACTCAACCAACCTTCGGCCCGGCATTGCCCCAAAGCAATGCCCCGTGCATTAAAAGAAGAAAACATTGTAAACATCCCAGGCCGAAATGCAGTCACGTGATTTCCCACACCTGATCTAAACCACGCTTGCCACGTGTTATTTGGTCAAACTAAGCGCGTGTTCTGGCCTATCCGAAGGTTGGTTGACCATGGGAACAACACTATTCTTTAGAATTGTGTTTTCCAATGGGAAACTAACCTGAGCTGCTGAGATGGGGGCGATTTAAGCTAGTGGCCGCGAATTTGGTAATTTTGCGCCTCTCGAAAACTTAGCCTACGATTTTGAGGAAACTTTCAGGGTTTGGGGTGCCCCACGGGGCCTATCTGCTGGCAAAGTGAAAACTCTGTGAAAACTATGTGGCACGTGCACGTGCATTTTCCCCATGTTAAGTCTATGGGAGTTTCGACACAAAAAAAGCAACGGCCACGTTCTCACGCACGACTGATTTTAAAACTACGAAACGTTCAGTAGGGATGGAGCACCTCATGGGTTACCTGCTGAACAAGCATCAACTCCGTGACAATTATTTTGCACGTGCCACGTGACCTTGAGCACGTACCTGCACCCGGCCCCCAACGGAGAGGATTTGGTAGCGTCACGTGACATGACGTAGCGTGGGCTTGAAGTTTTCCCTTCACCATTGACTTAACACGTAAACTGACCCAACTTATGACCTCAAAATTTCGGTCACCGGGTGGTAAATAGAATGTGTTTTTGGCACAGCTGTTAAGTTCATTTGATTCTGTTTATGAGAATGCCCACTTCTAAGCCTCAAGAGTGTCTGAAATGTGCTTAAATATTGGCCAAAGGTATGCATGTAAACCCTCGCCTTGGTGGTGGGGGGGTCATTTTGAACCCCCCCACCCCAGAGTTTTTGGGAATAGCGAGAAACCGGCGCTGCGCAGCGCCAACAAATTTGGCACAGCTATTCGGACATCAATTACCCACATTTTGTGAAAGTTTTAACTGCAGGTCATCTCAGGTCAGATCACCAGGTCACATCAAGTGATCTTATCTCCCAAAATGTTTGTGGTCATGCCAAAGCCAGTGTTTGTCCGAGAGATTTGAAACTTTCAGGATTGCATAAGGCCATACGTACCTACAATTCGTATATCTCGGATTTGTTGTATCGGTGACCTAAGGTCAGGTCAATTTCGTGACCTCCCATTATAAGTAAATGAGAAAATATAAAAATGCTTCCTATTCAGAGAAAATGCATTCGATCAGGCCAATTCTTTAATATTCATACTATTTTAGCTCATTATTGATGACCCGGGTGCAATTTTTGCTCTGTGACATCTGCAAGGTGAGCTGAGGTCATCTCAGGTCACCAGCATTTTTTGCCAATAACTCTTGATATAATAAAGATAGAGACGTGCAAACGACACCACTGTGTTTTCTCGTCGAGTCGCGTCGCCCCATATGCAACATGACCTACCTTGGTGACCAAATGACCTTGACCTGAGGTCAAATTTTGAAGTTGATCTAACTAGGTCACCATTACTATGGTTCGAAGCGCATTGACGAGACAAACACGATAGTGTTAAAATCATTGTTATATGTCTAACGAATACAACGGTATTTATGAAAGCGTTTTGGGAAAACAATGCCCACATGACCTTTGGTGACCTCTGGAGCCTAAACTATTGACCTGAGCTTTTGTTAATTTGATAACAATCAGGCGATTTAATTTGTCATGAGCTTTCGGTTGCCTTTTCCGTTCGTTCCTAGCTATCATAGTTCCCAAGATATTGGGGGGGGGGGGGGGGGGGTTTCTGTAGCAAAGTCATATACTTGGAAAATTTGACCTTTGGTGACCTCATTATTGACCTGAGCCAAAGAATACCTGAAGTAACGTCGAATGGCCTTGTTAAGAGCTTTCAAACGCTTTGTTCGCATCTTTCTAGCCCTGTGTTTTTCTAGTTACAGGCAGACTGGTTATTTATTCAACTTTTTCAGAACGATTCAATCATGATTCATTTTGGAATCTGAATGATCCAATCACCGTTGGATTCACTATTTTTTAGAATTGTTTCTTTCCGATTGAAAGAATACAAAATATATTTTAATTGATTCACGTTTTATTCAACATTTAAATATTTGTGGTGAATGTATGTCAAATAAATACAAATTGAAACATACATATATATGATCATTAAAACATTGTTACAGCAATACTATTTCAGTATAAATAAATGTAGCCACTGGGACTGCAATCTGCATGTATTTACACAACTTACTAGTGTACTTGAATCGTTAAGAATCGTTAAATCTTTTGATTCAATCAGCCTTGATTTGATGCTGGGTTTTATCCAATCACGATTCATGAATCAAAAGATCTGGTGGTGAATATTTTTTTCTCAAGGAATTTTGATTGAACAAGTCCAATCGATTCAATCAGTGTCAAATAAATAACCAGTCTGGTTAGAGGGGGGTCATTTTACCCCCCCCCCCCACCACCACCACCACCACAACAATATAATGAACACATTATGTTGTGTTCCTGAGTAATAGGGTACTATGTGGGAACACACTCACATTCACAAACACATACACATTCATTCTATTCATTCAAACACATACACATGCATGTGGATTGTAGGTGGGAACACATTCACATTCACAAACACATTCATTCTATTCATTCAAACACATACACATGCATCTAGGTGGGAACACATTCACAACACACATACACCTTCCTACCCCGCCCCCCTCCCCCCCCCCCCCCCCCCCCCCACTAACATAATGAACTAAATACTGACATTGGCATATCATAGCATACAAATGTCCATAGTAGATGTTTACCAGCACTAATAAACACCAAACATGCATAAACGTGGAGTGGAAAGATCAGAATGGAGAATATCACATCAGTAATGATTTGAGTAGCAGCTAGTACATGTTTGTAAGAAATATGGAAATCACAATGGCTCAAATCACAGATGCTCAAAATGGTTGATGATTGTGGATAGGTGTTGGTATAAGAATGTAAGTGCCGGAGTGGCACTTGGCAGTAAATGGTAGTCATAGCACACATTAATTGTAACCAGGATAATATGTTAACTGATAATCTCCTTATATATAGGAATAAAAAACTAAGGATAGCTTAAATCCTCCTCAAATATATTGTAGAATCGTTATCCTATCCACCCAAGGATGTGCTCAAGCTAATATTGTGTATCATACTTGATACAGTAATAGGTACAATATCAGAAAAAGTATTGATGTTTTTTTCTTCTTCATAGACATTATTTAGCCGCCCGAGTGTTTCAAGAATAAACAGTCAACTCATCATATTAATTTATTGACCAAGACACACTTCATAATTCATATTGATACTTCTTCAGTTGGTCATTAAAAATAGGACATACAAAACAATAGATGATTGACACTGCAAACATACATTCAAAGTTCATTCACATCACATGATATTGTTTCACCTATTAGTCTGCTAAGAGGCATCAGGCAAAACAATCACATGTTAGACATCTAATTTATGTATTGAAAAAAAAACAAAATTAAGCAATTTCAGATAGTTATTCTTCCAGTCTTCGCCCTTCGGATTCATAAATGCTGACTTCAAGCACTGCAGTTTCAAGCGTAATTCTTGTTTTCTTGTCTATATTATCTTTAATACTCCTTGCACCTTCCCAACTGGGTATAGTTCCACATTCATGAATCATGAATATGTTTCACTATTGTTTTGGGTTTCAGATATTGAAATTATTTCCTGTGCTCCATTAGCCTGGTGTTCAAACTTCTTCCAACTCCCAGTTTCACCATATGGCTTTATACATCTCTTGCATGGTATCTTGTAGACAAGCCTGTGATCATGTTGCTTTCTTTTATATTTTATCCTGTTCTTCCCAGTTTCACTTGTTAGTTGTTACCTACTATCACATTAGCATGTTTCAGAAAATGTGCAATCGTATCAACATGTCTGGATTGCGGAACAACTGGATAGCTAAGTATCAATACGAACCGCGTCTTGGTTAATAAATAATCATGAGGATTTGACTGTGTATATGTGTCTATGAACGTTAACAATTTCACGAAGTTAGCATGAATTAATTCAAGCAGCGCAACCTCGTCCCAACAACGCAAGACGCTCCCCGAGCGTATGGCAAAACACAGGTAAACAACGCAGTTTAACAAACGTCTCTCCAGCGCCAGAAATGTCTCATGATATTACTGCCATTTCTTGGGCTTGATTCAAACCTCCGACCTACCTGTTAGTTATAGTTATCTTGCCTGCACCCCCAATGTTACGACATTGGGCCACTTGGGCAGCCCTGCAGTGGCCCTGGTGCATTGCAGTGCGCCGGAACGGATGTCGGCAGCTCCGCAAGGGTCAGCCGCACACGTGCTGGAAATTCACTCATTTAAGGGTCCTGGGTTCGAATCTCAGTCAGGAAACAAAATGTGCATGCTTTTATATATTTTACTTTAGCGCAATTATCTCAGAGGTACTTGCCAATATCGATACCAAACTTTACAGACATACTAAGTCCATAGCGGTCTATCGATTGGTACCGATATCGTTATCGATATCGATATTATTATCGATTTTCACCGGAAGGTCATATAGAGTGTAGTGCTTGAGCGAGGAACATACTTGATGTAATTAATCAACTAAAAACATGACCTTTTCCTCGAAAATGTGAAAATACAATGTTATCAAAATGTTATTATTATGTTGTAATATTTCGGCCACAGGCCTTTATCAAACAGTAAAATGTCGAAATGTTTTACTGTTCGATAAAGGCCTGTGGCCGAAATATTACAACATAATAATAACATTTTGATAACATTGTATTTTCACATTTTCAGGGAAAAGGGAAGGTCATATATTATAATTGGATCAGAATTTGTGACTAACGCCACCCACCAAATCATGCACAGGGGTTGGGCTATATGGATGAAGGACTATTGATTGGAATCAATATCGATATCGATACTCTCATGCAAGGGCCTGGGTTCGAATCCCAGTCAGGAAACTACCAGTAAACACACGTTTTGCGCAATTATCTCAAAGCTGCTTGCCAATACCGATATCAAACAATGCAGACATACTAAGTCGATAACGGACTATCGATTGGTATCGATACCGTTATCGATATCGATAATATTATCGATTTTCAACGGAAGTGCCTACATAATTGATGGATCAGAATCTGTCACTATCGCGGCCGAATCATGCACCCATACTAAATGGATGACGGACTATTGATAGGAATCGTTATCGATATGGATAGACTCATGCAAGGGTCCTGGGCTCGAATCCCAGTCTGGAAACGCGGATTTTCATGCTTTTATATATTTTACTTTAGCGCAATTATCTCAAAGCTGCTTGCCAATATCGATACAAAACAATGCAGACATACTAAGTCGATAACGGTGTATCGATTGATATCGATATTGTTATTGATTTCGATATAATTATCGATTTTCACCGGAAGGGTACATATTAGAGATGGATCAGAATTTGTGAATACCGCGGTCAAATCATGTACACATACTACTTAGATGAAAGCCTATCGATTGGAATCAATACCGATATCGACACACTCATGCAAGGGTCCTGGGTTCGAATCCCAGTCAGGAAACTGCCGGGAATCATGCTTTTTCATGTGTTTTTTTCTACGAGTTCTGTGCCAGTGCCAGGTATGGCTACGTGACATGTTGTTTTGGTCATAACACTGACTAATACAAGGGTCCTCGGTTCGAATCCCGCTCTGGGAATTGTCACAAAACACGTAATTTCAAGTTTTGTTCTACCCTTTCTTTGCCGGTGCCAGCTATGGTCACGTGAGACTGTGTTTGGCTCTTACTATTCACTCATTCAAGGCTCCTGGGTTCGAATCCCAGTCAGGAAAAAAAAAATATATATTTTTCTTTAGAGCAATTATTTCAAAGGTGCTTGCCAATATCGATACCAAACTATGCAGACATACTAAATCGATAACGGCTTATCGATTGATATCGATATAATTATCGATTTTCACCGGAAGGAAATATATTAGAGATGGTTCAGAATGTGTGACTAACCCAGCCAAATGATGAACATTTGCTACTTGAATGACGGTCTATCGATTGGAATCAATATCGATGTCGATACACTCATGCAAGGGTCCTGGGTTCGAATCGCAGTCAGGAAACTGTCAGGAAACACACGTTTTGCGCAATTATCTCAAAGCTGCTTGCCAATACCGATATCAAACAATGCAGACATACTAAGTCGATAACGGAGCATCGATTGGTATCGATACCGTTATCGATATCGATATTATTATCGATTTTCAACGGAAGTGCACACATAATTGATGGATCAGAATATGTCACTAATGCGTCCGAATCATGCACCCATACTATATGGATGACGGACTATTGATAGGAATCGTTATCGATATGGATACACTCATGCAAGGGTTCAGGGTTCGAATCCCATTCTGGAAACGCATTGTCATGCTTTTATATATTTTACTTTAGCGCAATTATCTCAAAGCTGCTTGCCAATACTGATACCAAACTATGCAACCATACTAAGTCGATAACGGGTTATCAATGGGTATCGATATCGTTATCGATTTTGATACAATGATCGATTCTCGCCGGAAAGGCATATATTATTGGTGGATCAGAATTTATGACTAACGTGGCCGACTCATGCACACATACTATTTAGACGACGGACTATTGATTGGAATCAATGTCGATATCGATACACTCATTCAAGGGTCCTTGGTTTGAATCCCAGTCAGGAAAATGCCGGGAATTTTTTATCTCATGTTTTCTTCTTCTACGATTTCTGTGCCAGTGCCAGGTATGGCTACGTGACATGTTGCTTTGGTCATAACAGTCACTAATGCAAGGGTCCTGGGTTCGAATCCCAGTCTCGGAGTTGTCACAAAATACGTATTTTCACGTTTTTTCTACCTCTGCTGTGTGGGTGCCAGCTATGGCCACGTGAGGCTGTGTTTGGCTCTTACTATTCACTCATGCGAGGATCGACAGTTGGAATCCCAGTCAGGAAACTGTCAGGAAACACGCATTTCATGTGTTTTCTGTTTTCTGTGCCAGGGACAATATATAAAACAGACCCGACCCGGACCCGACCCGAAAACGTACAACCAACCTTCGGACCGGCGATGCCCCATAGCATTGCCACCATGCTATCCGTAGGTTGGTTGATCATTGGAATAACACTATTCTTTATAATTGTGTTTTCCAATGGGAAGCTAACCTGAGCTGTTGAGATGGGGGGGGGGGGGCATTTAGTGGCTAGTGGCCGCGAATTGGGTCATTTTAAGCCCCACGAAAACCAAGCTTACGATTTTTAGGAAACTTTCAGGGTTTGGGGTGCCCCACGGGGCCTATCTGCTGTCAAAGTGAAAACTCTGTGAAAAGTCGATTGCACGTGCCACGTGCACGTGCATTTTCCCCATGTTAAGTCTATGGGAGTTTCGACAAAAAAGCAACGGCGATTATCTCGAAAACGCAATTGTGAAGCTCATGCGGAACACAAAGCAGGGTTTCGCATGACCCACTCGTAGGCCCACCCCCTGGGCTACCGGGCGGTATGGTCGTCCATCCCAGGAAAATCGAATTCACGTGCCACGTGACCTTGAGCATGTCCCTGAAACCCCAATTTTAAGACATTAGACCACTTGGGCAGCCCTTCAGTGGCCCTGGTGCATTGTAGTGCACCGAAACGGATGTCGGCAGCTCCGTGAGGGTCAGTGGGAGGGGCTCAGCCGCGCACGTGCTGGAGTTCCACTCATTTAAGGATCCTGGTTTCGAATCCCAGTCAGGAAACACAATTTTCATGCTTTTATATATTTCACTTAAGCGCTATTATCTCAGAGCTGCTTGCCAATATTGATACCAAACTTTGCAGACATACTAAGTCGATAACGGTCTATTGATTGATATCGATATCGTTATCGATATCAATATAATTATCGATTTTCACCGGAATGACATATATTGGAGACGGATCAGAATGTATCACTAACGCGGCTAAATCATGCATACATGCTACTTTGATAAAGGGCTATCGATTGAAATCAATGTCGATATCGATATACTCATGCAAGGGTCCTGGGTTCGAATCCCAGTCAGGGAACTGTCAGGAAACACATGTTTTGCGCAATTATCGCAAAGCTGCTTGCCTATATCGATATCAAACAACGCAGGCATACTAAGTCGATAATGGGCTATCGATTGGTATCGATACCGTTATCGATATCGATAATATTATCGATTTTCAACGGACGTGTACACATGATTGATGGATCAGAATCTGTCACTATCGCGGCTGAATCATTCACACATACTATATGGATGACGGACTATTGATAGGAATCGTTATAGATATGGATACACTCATGCAAGGGTCCTGGGTTCGAATCGCAGTCTGGGAACGCGCATTTTCATGCTTTTATATATTTTACTTTAGCGCAATTATCTCAAAGCTGCTCGCCAATATCGACACCAAACAATGCAGACATACTAAGTCTATAACGGTGTATCGATTGCTATCGATATTGTTATCGATTTCGATATAGTTATCGATTTGCACCGGAAGGGCTCATATTAGAGATGGATCAGAATTTGTGACTAACGCGGCCAAATCATGTACATATAATACTTGGATGACGGCCTATCGATTGGAATCAATGCCGATATCGATACACTCATGCAAGGGTCCAGGGTTCGAATCCAAGTCAGGAAAATGTCGGGAATCACGCTTTTTCATGTTGTTTTTTCCTACGATTTCTGTGACAGTGCCAGCTATGGCCACGTGCCACGTTGTTTCGGTCATAACACTCGCTCATACAAGGGTCCTGGGTTCGAATCCCACTCTGGGAATTGTCACAAAACACGTAATGTCAAGTTTTGTTCTACCCTGCAAGGATCGTGAGTTCAAATCCCAGTCAGGAAACTGTCAGGAAACAGCCTTTTCATTTGTTTCAACGTTTTATGTGCCACGTTTTCTGTGCCCATAAACAACGGACCCGACTCGGACCAGCCCCGAAAACGTACAACCAACCTTCGGGCCGGCGATGCCCCATAGCATTGCCCCGTGCATATCCGAAGGTTGGTTGATCATTGGAATAACACTATTATTTCGAATTGTGTTTTCTAATGGGAAACTAACCTGAGCCCTTCCGGTGCTTGATAGCTTGATTAGCTAAGCTTGGTTATGTACAAAGTTATCAGCAAAAACGGTTTTGCAAAAAAAACAGGATTTGTCAATTTTGACCTCTGGAGCCTCAAATATTGACCTTAGATCAAATTTGAGGACATCTTGTCGATTGCAAATTTAAATGGCTGGCGATCGCTTTTTTCCGTTTGTTTCTAGCTAGCATAGTTTCCGAGATATATGGGAATATCTGGAACGAAGTCCTAAAATAGGAGAAGAAGAAAACAATGGAAAATTTGACCTTTGATGACCTCTGGTGACCTCAATTTTGACCTGACTTTAACAAAATACTGAAATACTTTCTATAGAACTTGTATCAAGCTATCAAACACCGTTTTCCGCTTGTCGCTACTTAGCGTAGTTTTCGAGATCTCGCGGGGGGGGCCGGAAATCAACCCCCCCCCCCCCGCAGTTCGTGTTCGGCGCAACCCCCTGCAGTGCGCGGATTAAAGGAGGCAATGGCTGATGTTATGTCGGCATCAGTTGCCATGTACGGTTGGATGTTTTCGTCTGGGGCGGGCGGAAGTCTCAGATCAGATGGAGCAGGCGGGTGTTTTTGTTAATGTTTTCGACCACATCGTCTGAGTATTCAGCGATCTCGTCATTTGAGGCCAAAAGCCGTAGCGCGCTCCGAACGTCCCCGTCTGCCAGTTTGAGTTATACCGTTCTTTTTAGGTGGTCGATGCTTGACCGAGTTCTTGGCCGTGCTGGTTTGCCACGGTGCATGCCATCTATGGATGAAATATCGTCCGGCACCTGAGACGCCATGTGAGTGAGAGACTATCTGCCGCTTAATCTTGGTAGTCATAGATCTCTAATCACTTTCTTTGGCGTCTACCCGGCACAGCCAATGCGATGTGCGGAAATTGGAACAGTTTTGTCATCGCCTCTTTCGTTTTATCTTCCACTGCTGTTTTAATTAGCAGCGTAATGGCATCAGCTGCTGCTATCCTGGTTCCCTTGGGATTCTTTGGACTACTTGTCGGGTCTGCTTCAGGTTCGCCAGAGAGTCGGCCAAATCGCTGTCGTGACTCAGTGAAGTGTTGGACGGCGACTGGGACGAGGTCTGCTCTGGCGTCTTGGATTGATTGTTCCCATGATTTGTGCAGTTTGGGCACCACCAGGAGCCCAATGCCTCTGCTTGCACCCTTTTAAGGCGGACACATGTCAAGTGCCATTGACTAAAGCACATACTACACTTGATGCGTCTCTTTTTGCTGTTGGAAGTACCACAACGAGGGCAATGAGCTGAATCAAACGACGCATTGTGATTCCAGCTTGACTGTGAGTTAGATTGTGAGTGAGCTACTTGCCTTGATTGTGAGCTGCTTTGCTTCATGCTGAATGCTCCTATGATTGCTTTTAACTCATCAGTATTGTTAGATGTTGGAATATACGGAGAATAATAAACAAAGAGTATACAGAATAAAGCAAACTTCATTTAGACCATCTCGAAAAAGTGGCAGTGTTCTTCCGACCGTGCCGAATTCCCGACACCTTTAGTGACGTCACGTTCTTCAATACAAAAATGCTTGAATTTTTGGCAGGAGTCCATGAACGGAGGCGGAGGCAACCTTATTGGATTATTGATAAAGCCGAGTGCATGTTTTTGGTAATTTTGTACTCTTTATTCTTATTTTTAGTCAGAATGATCCACTCCGCACCCCAGCGCCAAAACAATCCTAGGACCCTGATGTACCTATTACCGCTACCGCGAGCTGATGCCTTGACTCGTGTCCATCTATTTCACCAATCGGTTGGGATCTTGGTGGGAGGTGGCGTATATCTGGTGCTCGCCCCGCATCCTCTATCTACCCTCTGCTGCCCGGCCGGTACCGTAGTGCCGTGCTGGCCGTGCTATAGACTGCCTGTGTGCCTGCTCGGCACTAGCTGACAGTGGTGTCCCCCTGTATGCCAGGTACGACAACATAGACGCCGCCACGGACGCCAAGTGCTTCTTGGAGCAGCGGCAGAGAGACGAGGCCAAGGAAAGGAAGGAGAGGAACGCCGAGTGGGAGACCAAGGTACGGGCCTGGAACGCAGAGTGGGAGACCAAGGCACGGGCCTGGAACGTAGAGTGAGAAACCAAGGTACGGGGCTGAAACGTAGAGTGAGAAACCAAGTTACGGGGCTGAAATGCTGGGTAGGGGACCATTGTACGGGGCTGAAATGCAGGATGGGGGAGCAAGGTACGGGGCTGAAATGCAGGGTGGGGGACCAAGGTATGGGGCTGAATTGCAGGGTGGGGGATCAAGGTACGGGACTGGAACGTAGAGTGAAACCAAGGTACGGGGCTGGAACTTAGGGTGAGAAACCAAGGTACGGGGCTGAAATGCAGGGCGGGGCCTAAGGTACGGGACTGGAACGTAGAGTGAGAAACCAAAGTACGGGGCTGGAACGCAGGGCGGGGCCTAAGGTACGGGACTGGAACGTCGAGTGAGAAACCAAGGTACGGGGCTGGAACGCAGGGCGGGGCCTAAGGTACGGGACTGGAACGTAGAGTGAGAAACCAGGGTACGGGACTGGAACGTAGAGTGAGAAACCAAGGTACGGGGCTGAAACGTAGAGTGAGAAACCAAGGTACGGGGCTGGAACGTAGAGTGAGAAACCAACGTACGGGGCTGGAACGCAGGGCGGGACCTAAGGTACGGGACTGGAACGTAGAGTGAGAAACCAAGGTACGGGACTGGAACGTAGATTGAGAAACCAAGGTACGGGGCTGGAACGCAGGGCGGGGTCTAAGGTACGGGACTGGAACGTAGAGTGAGAAACCAAGGTACGGGGCTGGAACGCAGGGCGGGCCTAAGGTACGGGACTGGAACGTAGAGTGAGAAACCAGGGTACGGGACTGGAACGTAGAGTGAGAAACCAAGGTACGGGGCTGAAACGTAGAGTGAGAAACCAAGGTACGGGGCTGAAATGCAGGGCGGGGCCTAAGGTACGGGACTGGAACGTAGAGTGAGAAACCAGGATACGGGACTGGAACGTAGAGTGAGAAACCAAGGTACGGGGCTGAAACGTAGAGTGAGAAACCAAGGTACGGGGCTGGAACGCAGGGCGGGGCCTAAGGTACGGGACTGGAACGTAGAGTGAGAAACCAAGGTACGGGGCTGGAACGTAGAGTGAGAAACCAAGGCACGGGCTGGAACGCAGGGCAGGGCCTAAGGTACGGGACTGGAACGTAGAGTGAGAAACCAGGATACGGGACTGGAACGTAGAGTGAGAAACCAGGATACGGGACTGGAACGTAGAGTGAGAAACCAAGGTACGGGGCTGAAACGTAGAGTGAGAAACCAAGGTACGGGGCTGGAACGCAGGGCGGGGCCTACGGTACGGGACTGGAACGTAGAGTGAGAAACCAAGGTACGGGGCTGAAACATAGAGTGGGGACCAAGGTACGGGACTGGAACGCAGGTTAGATCAACTTGAAAGTGTGGCCAGTTGGGAATGAGCGCCGCCACGTTGGCTCTTCGCTGTCACACTAAAAGAAAGGCACTGCAATGGTTGAATGTGGGCGTTTACCAGTGCTTGATAATGACGGTGCCTGTACCAGCATTAGCAAGGACCAACTCATGTCATCGCATTATTGGCAAGCCGAGTGTGTGACATTACGCCCATCCGCTTAACGCCTGTGATGTGGCTGGTCTGCTTGGAACGTAGTTGTGTAATGATACCTCTTAATGTCAACTACGGAAAGCAAGTAAGCAGTGCGTGCTTCACACTCCTCCACCGCAGTTCCCCTTTATTGTTCCGATCTCACAGTTGGCATTTGTCTATCCTTCCATGCTCATCGGATGAGCATGAGTCGGATGAGCATGATCCTCTCATGCTCATCCGACGACTCCATCAGAGATACGTGGTTTTGGCAATGACCTTTCGCGTCCACACAATGTCCGTCAGATCCTGCCCTCGCTCAGCGCCAACGCTCAGCGCCCGATCCCGTTATCTGTTAGTTAACTCCCGACTCCCTCGGCCCCATGGTTTCCCCGGCTCTGACCTCCCACTCGTTCCGTTTCAGCTGTTCCACAAATTCGACGAGAACTGGATCTACGACCGTCCACTGCAGCAGCGGCGGGGCGGGGCGGGGCGGGCGGCGGCGGCGGCGGCGGCGGCGGCGGCGGCGGCGGCGGCGGCGGCGGCGGCGGCGGCGGCGGCGGCGGCGGCGGAGGCGTCTCGGCATGAGACCGGCATCGTCGGGTGACCGCGGCGGTTCAGGCCCGCGGCTCGCCCGGCGCTCGGCCCCGCCGCCGTCTCTTCGGAGAGGTGAAAGCATCGGCAAAACGCTCTACACGATCACCGATTGCTTTGATTTCATGCCGTGAAAGAAATGCAGGAAGAAGGTATCTTTTTGTCAAGAATTTCCGAGAACTGCAACTCAATATTAACTTCAAAATATAATTTGAATAATGACATTATCCTCGTATCCAAGAAAATCAAAGAAACCTATATGTGACTTTTGATGTATTAATATTTCGGCCACAGGCCTTTTCCAAAACAAAATCTACATGGTCTGGTCATGGTCTGCGTGATTGATTTTCGTGCGACTTTTTAACAAGAATCATGTTCCTCACAGCAGCTTTAAATATGTTCAATATTGATTTACTTAATACTACAAGTCCGAGGATTTTGGCTGCAAAAATCAGTATGTTGCCTTTGGTAGCATGTACGTCAAGTGGCAAGTTTTTGTTGATTTATTTTATCTTGGGTCGCCCTCGTCTGTGGAAGAGAGAACAGTCGGCCACTGGACCTGCAGATGGACCGGGCGGTGCGTCACCGCACCATACCGCCCGGGTGGACTGGGATGTGCCGTCGGCGGCAGTGTACCGTCGGTGCTCTCGCTCGCCGATCGGTCTGCGGGCGATCCGGCGGCCACCTATGGCGGGGTCGTGCCACCGTCCGCGGCTGGCCGGGGTGCCTGCTCTCTGGTCTTGGCAGAATGAGGGCCAGGCCCGCCGCAGCGCATTTAAGCGCTGTATTCACGACTGGTGACGTGTCGGCCGGTAGTGCGTGTGTATGTGTGCGTGGCAGGCGGGCGGTGGAGGTCGGATTCCTAATGTTGTACGCACGCTGTCCGAACACTCGTCGGCCGGTCTGGCGATACACTGTCCACTGCACTCTCTCCTGCTGGCCAGCTGGAGAGACGTGGACAAACTGTTCGCTTGTACTCGCACCTTAGGACTATGACGTTCAGCAAAATGTCTCCGTGCTGGCCTAATTGTAATATGGAATATCATGTGAGTGGTGGTGAAGTGTTCGGGGCCAACTGTAGCCTGGTCGTGTTTTGTCCGGGCTGGGGTCGACTCTGGAGACTCTTGGCGACTCCTCAGTAGTCCTGAGAGTTAGACTCGCTCGACGCACCGGGTCTCATGAATAGCACCTTTCCTGTGCCGTGTTTCGTGCGCTTTACGTGTCGTTTTGTTTGTTTGATGGACGCATTTTACCAAGTGGTGGGTGTGGGTGTGGGTGTGGATGTGGGTGTGGGTGTATCGCGCGGGCGCCTGCGAGGCTCAGCGAGTGGGTTGTGACAGCTTGTTATCAGCAGTGGTGGGCATCGTTACTAAAAAATGTAGTTCCGTTACTCGTTACTCCGTTACTCATGAAAGTAGTTCCGTTACTCGTTACTCCGTTACTTTGCGACAAATTTACCGGAAGTTACTTTAGTCTGTTACTCCGCTACTTTAGTTTAACCCCATCCAGTGCAGGGGTGGATGCCACCCCACCCCCTCGGTTTTTCGGGAATAACTTGCGTATTTATCAACCGATTGCGATGAAACATTGAGTACCCTACCTTATAACAATTTGACGCGTAGGTACTCTGATAATTGCACACCTAGTGCCCATGACCCTTGACCTATGACTTGTTTCTGAAGGTCATGTCAGGCGCAACTGGCTTCCCGTAGTATCGATGCTTGTGCACTTTCCGAGTGTGTGTTGTTCAGGAACATATGGACAGGTGTGTTAACATGTGACATTTATAGTTTCCAGAGATCATGACCTGATGACCATATTTTGATTCCATATTTTTGTTTTACTTCAAAACATATAAAGAACATATAAAACAATACAGTTTTCGGTTTGTATATACTAATGTTATCTTTCCCCGCTAGTGGTGCCCGTCTTGTTCACACCGGCCCATTATCTCAACACAAAATTAAGGGAGTAACGGAGTAACGGACTTGATTATAAAGTAACGGAAGTTACTTGGTCCGTTACCTGTTTTGAAAAGTAACGGGATCGTTACTCCGTTACTGAAAAAGAAGTTCAGTTAGTAACGGAGTAGCGGAGTAACGGAAGTTGCCCACCACTGATGATCAGTCGGTTATGTACGCCATTGTGTTAGTGCCGGGCACGGCTATGAGCATGGCACGGTATGGGCGGTGGGAGCAATTCAACCCGTCATAATATTTCCGATGGCTTATCATTGTTCGGTATTTCGTGTGATATGCGAATACGGCCTGGGTA
>JAXIVJ010001354.1:107500-122500 GCA_036785665.1 Chirona hameri
ATATATATATATATATATATATATATATATATATATATATATATATATATATATATATATATATATATATATATTGCGGGTGGATATTGGTCGAAATTGATAGCGTACACATCTGCCTGCGTGTTTTTATCGTTTAAAATATACTCAGGTTTCCACGGTAGAACAATGTAATCAGACAATTAAATCGAAAATTGTTACATTATGTTTTCCAGGTCGATTTAAATGCAAAAATATAGAAAATTCTGTTTTAGTAGTGTATTACAAAGATCAAAGATGTATTACATCTTTATGTATTACAAAGATCGAACATTTGTCTGCAAATTAGTGTTTGTTTCAACTCTTTCTGTCTGCTAGGTGCCGAGTGCGTATATTGCAATGTCAACTTGCGACCAGTGCAGACCCCGAAATAAGTCCCTTGCTAATGGTCTTAAAGGGAAATAATGACCTTTTGATTTTGTTAGCAACAATTTCTTAGGCTACCGTTATGGTTTTAAAATTATTTTATTTAAATTTAAGAATTAAATAAAATTATTCCCAAATTCAAAGTTGTAAGTTTGGAAAAAATACAAAACAAGTACCTTGTGTACTTCATGAAGGTCATTGACAAATTCGTCCTTCCCTACCATTGTTTACATCGAGTGGGCATTTTTGGAGGCTCTGTGACGTTTCCGATCAAACTGATCCGTGAAGCGATCCGTGAAGCATCCGTGATGCATGACTGACTATCAGTAAAGTCATGAATAACAACAACATGCAAACTATACCAACTCGAATGAAATAAGGGCGGAATGATTTGAACCCCAGGCAGGCAAGCAAGTATTCGCAAAGCACTCGGCACTGCGCCACAATAGCAAAAGGCGAGGGAAATGCATATTGGATACAATATTATTACGTCATAAGTGTCTGAAGTGTCAACTACTATGAAATACAGTGATAAAATACCTTTAATAATGATTAACAAGAAAATTCAAACTTTAAAAAAAATGAATAAGTCTTTAATTAGCTTTCAACTCAAAATCATATATTTTGCGGTACTACACAAGAATGGCACCAGTGACGTCATTAACAAAACCTGCTACGGGACTTGGGTATACTAATCAGGAACCCCTCGCCACAATGGTTAAGTGCGCCGAGAAGCATGACAATGACTTTGTAAACAAATCCCCGACGCTAAATAGGTCGCCGTCGATGTGCATCGATGAGCATATGTGTTTGTCCCATGATTTAATTGCCAGTTTTGTGTTATTGTTTGTTAGTTTTTGGGGGACAAATTATTATTTTTCATGGTAATATAAAGGATAGTGTTATATACAGCCACAGACAAATTATACAAAACTCCTGATGTTGAAAATAAATGAATCGATTTTCAAAAATTGAGAGTCGCAACCAATAACTATGCCGCCGTTGATGTGCATCGATGAGCTTCCGATTTTATTGCCACTTTTTCCAATCGCTGTTAGTTTTAGAAGATCGCCGGGCATATAATCACAACAAGCAGAACGCACAATATATTTTCCACTCCATTGCGTAAAAAAGCAATACAGGAAAAGCCCGCAGTTTGATGAGGACCAAAAGTACTTGCAAGTACCGATCGTTAAAAGTATGGAACGCTTATCAACTTTAACTTGAAATATCTTTCGGTAGGAAAGTTTTCATGCAAAATGAGATGAATTTACAATATATTTTGGTCTCGTCTGGCGATTTCAAGTGCTAACTCCATTTTTGTGAGAAAAGGTCATTATTTCCCTTTAACAGCGATTTTACCCTAAATTAACCTAACCTAACCCCGCCATGAAGTCTGATTGGGTCGGCCTACAGCTCGTAACCATTAATTCTGATCGGGTCTGCCTAAGATTAGCTCGTAACCATTAAGTCCGATCGGGTCGGCCTAAGATTCGCTCGTAGCCATTAACCCGCGCACTGCAGGGGGTTTGCGCCGAACACGAGCTACAGGGGGGTTGATTTCCGCCCCCCCCCCCCCCGTAAGATCTCGAAACTACCCTACGTAGTGGCCATCGGAGAACGGTTTTTAATAGCTTGATACGAGTTCTATCGAAAGTATTTCAGTATTTGTTTAGGTCAGGTCAAAATTGAGGTCACCAGAGGTCATCAAAGGTCAAATTGTCCAGCTTTTTCCTGTTTTAGGACTTCGCTCCAGAAATTCCCATATATCTCGGGAACTATGTATGCTAGCTAGAAACAAACCGCAAAAAGCGATCGCCAGCCAGTGAAATTTTCAATCGGCAAAATGTCCTCAAATTTGATCTCAGGTCAATATTTGAGGCTCCAGACTCCAGAGGTAAAAAGGGGGAAAATGCTGTTTTTTGCAAAACTGTTTTTCGCTAATAACTTTTACCCTAATAAAACGAACGGAAAACTGTTTACGCCTTTGTGTTTGTATCGTCAAGGCGCTTCGATCGATATACATTGTGACCTTGTTAGATCAACTTAAAAATTTAACAACAGGTCACGTGACCTCGACCTGAGGTCAAGACCCAAGGAGGTCATGTTGCATATAGGGATACGTGTTTCGACAAGACAAACACATTTATGTCGGTTTTACTTCTCTATCTTCATTATGTCGCGAGTTATTGACAAATAAGTGATGGTGAACTCGGATGACCTCAAATGACCCCATAGGGGTCACTGAACAAAACTTACACTTGGATCATCAAGAACATTCTGTAATAACATGATCCAGAAGTAATTGGACTAATAAGATGCATATCCTTGAAGTAGGAAGCATTTTAATATTTCCAATTGACTTATTATGGGGTCACGAAATTGACCTGACCTTAGGTCAGCGATATCAAAATTCCCAGACATATGAATTGTAAGTACTTATGCACTCATGACACCCTGTAAGTTTCAAACTGATCGGTGAAAAACTCTGGCTTTGGCACAACTGGAAACTTTTTGGAGGTGGGGTCACGACCTGGTCCGGTGACCTGACCTGAGATGACCCGAGGTCATTTTTTTTTAAAGTGTGCGCAATTGATGTCCTAACAGGAGTGCCAAAACCCGGCGGCGCTATCTTAGAAAAACCTGAGGGGCGGGGGTGGAAATCCCCCCCCCCCCCCCCCTCTGCAGTGCCCGGGTTAAGTCTGATCAGGTCGGCCTATGATTCGCTCATAGCCATTAAGACAAGGGACTTCGCGCTTCTGCGGCTCGACACAGCAGGATGCCCATGAGTTCCTCATGTTCCTGCTGGATTCCCTGCACGAGGACTTGAATGAGGCGCACTGCAAACAGCCGCTCAAGGAGCAGGAGAACGACGGTGTGCCGGACGCGCGCGCTGTCAAGGTCGCATGGGAAGACTTCAAGGGCAGCAACCGCTCGTTCATCCTGAACCTTTTCTGGGGTCAGTACAAGTCGACGTTGCGATGCTCGCACTGTGGCAACCATTCGACCAAGTTCGAGACGTTTTCACACCTCTCGGTGCCTATGCCTGCTAGGTCGAGCTGCTGTTCGCTGCAGGAGTGCATCGAGCTGTACCTGGCCGGAGACACTATCAGCGGCTGGACGTGTCCAAAGTGCAAGAGCAGCACGGAGGCCACCAAGCGGCTGGACATCTGGTACCTGCCACCAGTGCTCATCATCCACATTCAGAGGTTTTACAGTGATGGCCTCTGGAGGAAAAACCAGTCCAACGTGCAATTCCCGCTGGAAAACCTCGACATGTCACCTTACGTCATCAGCAAGGAGGCGCATTACTGCCACAAGTACCACCTCTACGGCGTGGTGAACCACTTCGGCTCGACAGAGAGCGGCCATTACACTACTTTCTGTAGCGGCGTCAGCTCGGGGCGCTGGCACAAGTTCGACGACCAAGAGGTGTACTCGCTAAACAGCAGCGCCGTGCAGAGCTCGGCCGGCTACATCCTCTTCTACTCGGCCAATGATGCTCGAGTGTAGCTAGTGGCGTGTCTGGCTCTGATGTATATGTAACAATGTATATGTAACATGATGAATATAATCATAAGTTTGTATAAAAAAGGGACTGATTTCGGGGTCTTCACTGATCGTAAGTTTACATTGCAAATTACGCGTGCCGAGTACTGACGTTAATCCTGAAAACCTTCAGAAAACAATGATTTTGAACGATTCACTTGATCGCTTTGCACGTGCCACGCGATGCTAATCGACTCAGTGCATACGCCGGACTGATAATTTGTCTACATATGTGTTTGTCCCATGTCCGTGCGACTCATGGTTGCCGAAATATTGGTCCAGGATTTCAACGATGTTTTATAAGTACGCTTTTTTATCTTTACGCGTTCTGGAACAGGAGCGGAAAACCCTCAGGAGGGTCGTTTAAAGGGATTATGCGGGTTTTCGTCCTGCAAGTAAATGCACTGTTTTGCAGTTGTATGAGCTTTAAATACGTTTAAGACATATAACAGGGACCTCAATGCTCATTTAGTCCATTATTTCAGAAATTATCAGCGTTAAAACTTTGTCGTTTTTCGAGACTAGTATCAGATTACGAGTACTTGATCGGCACTACTGTCCACCACTTTTATCTTAAGATCAATTTTAGAGTTTTGAATTATCTGCAAGTCCTACACTGGATCACAAAATTATTATGCAATTCAAAACTGACTGGACTTTGTATTACTACACACTGTTCGTTGAGGTTTTGTGTTGTTGTGGTTTTCTTATCTCCGGCCTTTAGCGTTGAGAATTTGGTGGTGGCGTATTAATTTTTTGCCATGAAAATTCATGAAAAATATATAATTTGATGGGAAAACTAGGTAAATGCTGCTGTCGTTGGAACAAAACAAGTTTATTTTCTTTCAAATATTGCTTATTTTACCTGAAATATGCCATACGTGAGGTGTTTTTATTAGCATAAAAGAGATGACTGGCTCTGCCTCAGCCGGTCCTGCAGAAAATACGCGGTGGCATCACCGCGCACTTTGGAATGTCCTTACGTGCAGAAGGTGATTTCCAGAAAAAATGTGGCTACCGTGGGACTTCTACCACCTTTATAAGTACGTTTTACTATGTAACTCAATTATTCTGGGGAAAAACCGTATAATCCCTTTAAGCCCAGCCCCCCGACGCTAATAGGGTTAAGCAGTGTGTGTGTGTGTGTGTGTGAGGGGGGGGGCTGTGGTCTCCCTGCACCGGACCCGTTCCTACGGCTATGATTATATATAAAGTGTTGACCCGCAAAAAAATATGAAACCAATCTAACCACATTGCACCGCGCAGGGGCGCAAATTATTAGATTTCGTGTGCATTTTCTCACCAGAAATGGACACGGCTACCGCCGTAAGCTCGCCGTAAGCTCGAGCGACTTGTGAAGAAAATAAAACATTTTATCAGTTATATACAAACAAAGAAGCACAAGTTGAAGTATCACTTAATTTAATGGGTACAGTTATTAAGCGTGCAAAAACCGTTAAATATCTGGGGGTATTTATTGATGAGGATATGAAATTGAAAACACACATTGCTAAACTTTACACAGTCCTGTGTAGAAATGTAGGCATAATTAATAGAGTGAAGCATTTTCTCAATTCCAAGCATTTGATGTTACGATACAACTCCCTCTTTCTGTCTCATATTAATTATTGCTGTTTTCTGTATAGTAATACATACTCCTCTTATATAAACGGAATAGAAAAATTGCAGAAACGTGTTGTGAGAATAGTAGATGGACAACCTAGACTAGCGCACACTGCCCCAATTTTAAAAAACTCAAGATTCTTCGACTTAAAGGAAATAGTTCACCTTCAACATTAGTTTTAAACTGAGATAGCTGTTTTGTAGCCCATGTTGGGAAACCCCTATCTGCAAGTTCCCTTGACTGAAAAAGACTCTTCAGCCGAAGATATTTGACCTTTTGGCGAAGGAATTCGGCGCATATATGATATACCGTACCGTCTGAAAGTGCCAGCACTGCCATGGAGCATGCGCAGACCAATAACGCACACCATAACATTAATGATTTACGATCTTCTGTCCTGAATTGGCGCGATGTAGGACCATTTTTGAAAATACAAAAAGAAACTGTATTCAAAAATATAATAAAATCGTGTTCTGAAAAATTTCCGAAGGTGAACTATTTCCTTTAAAGACATTGGCAACCAGCAAATGTTGTTGCTATTGCACAGAAAACTTAAAGCTAACTTACCAAATTTAATTGACCAACTCTTTGTTGTAGCACAACCTAGTAGAATTACTCGAACTATAAAACATTTTGAGGAACATTTACTTATAAAGTATATAAAACACAGACTACTTCTTGGGCTGGACCGAGACTGTGGAACAGAGTTATGGGACCTATGTTCCCAATGGTACAGGCAGTTCCTTCTTCAAAATACACAATTAAAAAGGTATCCAAGGATTACTTTCTTAGTCAGTACTAAGAAAACTGGTATCATTATCCATATTTGTATTATACAGTGATGACATGCATTTGACTGCATGATTTGAGGATTGCAATATAATTAGTAAAGTAACAGTAAGCTAGACAAATGTATATGTCTCACCATATAACCTTTCACTATTAAAAAAAAAATTGCATATACTATATAGTATGAAATGCATTTAAGATACCTAGTATCTATTGGTTAATACAAAAATATATGTTTTCTATGTCCAACCACCCTCCTGGGACTGGCTTCTTTGGGCTGCCCAACAACAAGCTTTGCTTAGTTGGGCAGCCTGTTTGGAGCTCAGTCCATGACCAAGCCGAATTTTTTGACCAGCTAGGATTGCAAACCCTTTGTATGACTGATCCCTTTCCTAATACTAACACCTTGTATGGAAGTGTGAATGAATAACTGGTCCTGGGAAGTAGGGGGCAGTCATTAACTGAATTCAGTTATGACTACTTTGCCATCTCTTATAATACTCTGTACAAACTAACTGCATGCTTTTTCTCCCTCTGTTTTGGCTTATTTACGTTTCTTTCCATCTCTTAGCTGGGAGTGCCGCGACTTGTTATATTCTGTTTTCTGGCGTTAAAGGGAGATAATCACCTATTTCCACAAAAATGGAGTTAGCACCTGAAATCGATAGACGAGACCAAAATATATTGTAAATTCATCAAATTTTGCATATAACAATTCCTACCGCGAGATATTTCAATTCATAGTTGATAAGCGCTCCACGCTTATAATCAGCAAGCACTCGGTAACGAATTCAGTAAATTAGCCTCCCTACGCATTGCTATTTATCATGAAGGTATGCAATATGTTTCCTGCATTCTATCTTTTGCGAATATGTGCCAAACTTTTATGAACAATCAACAATCATTTAAAAAAAAGTGCATTGAAATCGGCTGTTTAGGTTGGCCCCCGATGGCAACCTATTTAGTGTCGGCGATTTGTTAATAAGTGCCCATTCAACAACGTTGAACAGATTGACACAAAAGCGCCAGATGTTGCGCTTTCCAATAGTGTAGGGAAAATACCGATCATAAATTTTCCCAAACTTCCAACTTTGAATTAGGGAATAATTGTATTTAATTCTTAAATTTAGATCACATCATTTTAATACCATAACGGTAGCCAAAGAAAGTGTTGCTAACAAAATCAAAAGGTGATTATCTCCCTTTAACGTAAGGTTCTGTGTGTCGTTGGGATAGAGGGAGGGGGCACTCCTGGTCACCTGTTATTGGGTGGCGGCATAGCAAAAAAAACAAAAACAAATGGGAAATGCGAGCTTCGAATGTTGTATTTTCGTTATGATATTGCCAGTCATTGCCAGCTATAATAGATGGACAAGCCTGGCAGCTAGATGGACAAGCCTGTCACCATATGTGTATCTCGCTCTATGTGAAATTCGATTTAATATGAACCAGGTATCCTCATATAATCAGCCCGTCTCAGAATACCTACGATTCCTCCCTCTCATCAATCACGGCAACCCCCAGAGCTCTCGCGGCCCCGTATATTGGCCCAGTGGACGACCTACTCTCCTCTCCCCTCCCCTTTATTGCTCCCCCTCCGACCCCCGCCGTGGGATGATGCCATGTCAAGGTCGCGTTCAGTGTCTCACAAACCCGAGGTGTGTTCCTACCCTTGTGACACCTATCGGGGTTGAGCTCAATAATAGTTGCTTTGGATTACGCTGGGTGCAGCACCGATTGATCCGCTGGTGGCGCCGGGCCGTTGGCACAACTAATGCACTGCATTGTACTGCCGTCTTTTGAATATCGTGTTTTTAGTGTCCCATGGTTATCCATAGCCGCGATGACGATGATATCGGTGGCAGGATTGTAACCTGAATACGCAACAACTTTTTTTGGAGGTTTTACAAAGTTTTGGGTTATCAATAACATCGGAATCAGTGACCTTATCCTCGTTGTTTTTGTATATTATTTAAGAAGAGAAAACTTTAAAAATGACTTGTTTATTGATATTTCGGCCGCAGGCCTTCTTCAAAATTACATCTATGGATATACAATGTTCACATAAATATAAGAGAATATATGTATGATATATATTCTCTTATATTTATGTGAACATTGTATATCCATAGATGTAATTTTGAAAAAGGCCTGCGGCCGAAATAACAATAAACAAGTCATTTTTAAAGTTTTCTCTTCTTAAATAATATAAAAAACAACGAGGATAAGGTCATTGATTCCGATGCTATTGATAACGCTAATCATGTTCCTCGCAGCATCTTTGAATAATTTATGTAAGTTTTGAGTTTATTTTTTTTGGAAAAGTACCAGTTTTCCTTCCATGAATCACTGCAGAAATTTCGGATGTTGGGAATTTGGAGCTTCCGCCTTACATTTTTGTTTTACAATTTGTGTCGCATCACTGTCACGTTCCGGCTACTGTTCAGAAACTCAAGTCTCAGTCTATTTGTTATGCTCGTCAGCCATGTACACCCGCAGACTAAAACAAAAGAAAAACATTCTTTACAGTCAAAGTTTTCACGGAACAAAACTTCCAAGTTCAGAAAAATGGAGAAATGGGCCACTTTTCTGACAATGATCCACTGGGATCATAGATCCAACCTTAGATTTTTGCCGTGGGATCCACTGAATATGCTTATGCTTATCAGATCCAACATTTTATTCTTGTCGTGGGATCCTCTGGGATCATAGATCCTTCTCTGGGATCCATGCACACATCTGGTCCTCGGTTTTTACACGTTTCGATTATAATATATTTTACCTCTCGATATTATCGATTAAAATTGTTCTAATTCATTTTCGATATCAACATGGCCGGGGCTTTGGACAACTTACAACAGAGTCATTCCACGTCAGATCGCACAAGAATGGGCAGTTTTGAAACCGACCCCTTTCGATTTCGATTAAATTTGGGGCACGTGTAGTAGGCTGTGTCGTTGGTCGCAGATCACGGTGCCCCTATGATATCAGCGTGCTCCATGCACCTGGGAACAATATGGCTCTATTCATTTCCCCTGAATTTCATCCCCCATCCGGCCGAGCGCCGGGGTAGATCTGGCACAATTTTGTACATGGCGCAGTAGCGACACCATGCGGCCATCTCCGGAACTACTGTAATAGCTTTGGCTGCGACATATGTAGCTCCTCTGCTAAAGAAGGTGGAGGTTTCAGACCAGCTTTATTATGCTCTTAACAGACTTGGCTATGATTGGATACCATTATACTACCTTGCAGGTTGAAACATTGGCTCTCAGGAGTCGGGAGTCATATCAGATGATGATTATACACACAGCGCCCTGTCATAGTACATCGGCACATAGTGGCTCACCAGATAGAGGACCAGGTCGGACAGCTCCGAGGACGGCAATGTGGTGGAGATCTCCATAAATTAATATTCTGCTAGCGTCTCCAAAACGGTCAACGGGTTTTGCCTGGCATGGTTGAGCGGGTCGATCTTGCAAGTGGCGAGCTCCTCAGACACCTGTTATGCCTGCACTCACCGGGCGAGACCATACAACACTTTCTGATCAGTGCCGAGATCGGCGATGACTGTGTCCGGAATATCCAACACGTTGCGGCGCACGGGGGTGAACTTGATGGCTGGCATTCGGTTGACCGGTCCAGACGCCACCCTGCCGAGCGGGCCGGTGAATGACCGCGGACCGGTAGTCTTGCCGTCCAGGGTTTTGAAGATCTCCCTCAGATTTAGCTCGTTTGCCTGGAGTTGGCAAACAAACCAATGTACTGGCTTGCCCTCAATCGCTTCGAATAGTCGGCAGACGCCGCCACTCGTGTCGTACCGGTGTTGACAGAGGTGCCGTCACAGCCCAGAGCCCGGACATCGCCGCCGTTCTCACACGATATATAGCCTAGGTACATCATCGAGCAATAGAATCTGACTCTACCTACAGGTCCCAATTGCCCTGTCCTTTTGGCACGGTATACGGGATACATTGGTGGCTGCTCTGTCCGATTTCAGTATACCTTGACGCGCGCGCTGCACTCAAGATGGCGGCTGTGCAGGCACGTAGCCAAGGGGAGGGCGGCGGGGGCGGCCGCCCCCCCCCCCCCCCCCCCCCCCCCCTGGAGGCCAGGAGGGCCCTTTTTGGCGCGCGAGGGCCCTTTTCGGCGCGCGTAGCGCGCAGAAAAGGGTCGACGAGACCGCGCGAAGCGCGGTATCATAGGCTCTTTAATACACGAAGCGTGGTCTTTAGAGAGTTTAGAGGACTTCAAAGGCCCTTTAAGGCTACTAGGGCCCTCTCGTGAAATACCAGAGGGCCCCTTGGACGTTCAAAAGAGCCCTGTGCATGTCAGAGGGGCCCCTGGCCAGACCGAAAGGGCCCCTGAGCGGGTCAGAGGGCCCCCCTGAGCACGTCGAATGGGCCCCCTGAACACGTTGAATGGGCCCCTAGCCAGCACAGAGGGGCCCCTGGGCAGGTTGAGAGGCCCCTGAGCATGTCGACAGGGCGACAAAGCGGCCAGCGCAGTCCTTTGCCAGGGCATAAGGGCCCCTGAGCAGGTTGGAGGGCCCCTGGGAAGTTAAGAGGGCCCCTGTGCAGGTCAGAGGGGCCCTTTCCAGACCGAAAGGGCCCTAGGTGGGTCAGAAGGGTCCCTGAACATGCCGAATGAGCCCCTAGCCAGCACGGAGGGGCCCCAGGGCAGGTCGGAGGGCCCTCGGAGCATGTCGCAAGGCGACAAAGCAGCCAGCGCAGTCCCTTGCTAGGTCGGTCCTGGAGAGACCAGAGGGCCCCTGGAAAGTTAAAAGAGCCCCTGCGCAGATCGGAGGGGCCCCTGACCAGACCGAAAGGACCCCTGGGCGGGTATGAAGGGCCCCTGAACATGCCGAAGTGGCCCCTGGCCAGCACCGAGGGGCTCCAGGGCAGGTCGGAGGGCCCCTTGAGCATGTCGGCAGGGCGACAAAGCAGCCAGCGCAGGCCGACCAGAAGAGTCGCTGGGCCGATCGGAGGGGCTCCTGTGCAAGTCAGAGGGGCCCCTGGCTAGACCGAAAGGGTCCCTGGGCCGGTCGGAAGGCCCCTTGAACATGCCGGATGAGTTCCTAGCTAGACTGGAGGAGCCCCTGGGCAGGTCGGAGGGGCCCCTGAACAGGGGCGGCGGATTGCGGGGGCAGGGTACCCAAAATTCCCCATTCGAAAATCCTGGGGGCAAAGGGTAGTTTTGCCCCCCCTCCAGATTTTAGCCTGCTCAATCTGGGGGCAACATGACCCTTCCCCTCCCCAGGATTTTCATTTGAGGGGGGATTTTGGGTACCCTGCGCCCCGCAATCCGCCGCCCCTGCCCCTGAGCATGTCGGCAGGGCGACAAAGCAGCCAGTGCAGTCCCTGGCCAGGTCGGAAGGACCTCTGAACAGACCGAATATGCCCCTTGACACACAAGAGGGGCTTCTTGGAAGGTCAGAGGAGTCTCTGGTGAGACCGGAAGGGTCAAAGCACGTAGAGATCCCAGATGAAAATTAAATACAAAGAGGACTTACTCCACAATACAAATATTAAAAGCGGAGCTTTCGGGTATATTGTAAGACCCTACTATATACTATATAGGGTGCTACAATATACCCGAAAGATACGATTTTATTTTTTCCTGTAGAGTAAGTTCCTGTAGAGCCCTCTTTGTATTATATATATCACCCACTCCACATCATGTCTTTTCGCTTAGCGGATCCCAGATGAATCCCTGAACAGGTCGGAAGGGCGTGGAAAAGGTCAGGAAGAAGGAAAAGGTCCTAGACGATCTGAAGGACCTTGGGCCTTTCAACAGTAAGAAGACAGTTGTACAGGGAATACAACTCAAAATTTTCGCGCCGCTCCGCGGCGCAATTTAACTACAAATTCAATTATATGCGGGTTAGGAAAAAGAATCGGGTCAGTTTCTCGGCGCATTTATGTGTTATGTTGCTACTTTCCTATATTATTGGGCAAAATAGTTCACTTTAGCACGTTTTCCCCGCACTTTTAAACGCACAATATAGCAATTTTAGAGGTCTGCACCATACGCAATGCGACGCATTGATGAGAAAGCAACCCAGGGCATAATACTCAAAAATTTCGCGCCGCTAGAGTTCCAGGTCTTGAGCTTAAAAAATATTACAAGTTGGTATAGCTGATTCCAAATTCGTGTCGCTGGTTCCAAAGTTGATGTGGCAGTTTGCTAACTCCAGCTCCTAAACGTTGGTATGGCCCATGCCATACCTGCCATACTGCATTTTCCAGCCTTGTAACGTGCCTTTTCATGCGTTTTTTTTTTTTGGGGGGGGGGCTTTCAACGCTTGGGAAGGGGCCCTTTCAACGCTCGGGAAGGGCCCTTTCGAGGCGCCGCCCCCCCCCCCCCCCTGGACGGAATCCTGGCTACGTGCCTGCGGCAATTCGATTGGCAATTCGAACCCGTTAGTCAATCAAACATTCTTAATCAATAATGCTATTGATGCCTGTGCCATCTACATCACCGTGTGCAAACTGAAAGTTAAATTGCGTTCCTCGTAAGCAAAGCGTGGCGCTGCAGTGCTCCACAATAAACGGCTGAAATTAGGGCAGTTTGGCGGCTGATGTCATCTGAAAGCCAGTATAGGTACTACTTGTCTGAAAGTATTGGTGTATGCAGTGATAGCCAAGACTGTTAGAGCATAGTTAAGCTGGTTTGAAACCTCTACCTTCAACAGTAGAGTAGCTACAGATGTTGCAGGCAAATATAGAACAGTAGTTCCGGAGATGGCCGCATGGTGTCGCTACTGCGCCCTATACAAAATTGTATCAGATCTACCCCGGCGCTCGGCCGGATGGGGGATGAAATTCAGGGGAAATGAATAGAGCCATATTGTTCCCAGGTGCATGGAGCACGCTGATATAGGGGCACCGTGATCCGAGAAAAAAAAACCCTCCCGACGACACAGCCTAACGTGTAGTACCCAATGAAGGATCATCATGCAAACACTTTTAGCTCCGTTCGACCTCTGAGGTCAGAGTTACGGGTCATCTTAGGTTGCACATTTGTGCCGACATTGTATCATTCAAAAGTGCATATATTGGCGAATATATATATATATATATATATATATATATATATATATATATATATATATATATATATATATATATATATACATATATACATATATACATATATACATATATACATACATACAGACATACAGACATACATACAGACATACAGACATACAGACAGACAGACAGACAGACAGACATACAGACATACAGACAGACAGACAGACAGACCGACAGACCGACAGACCGACAGACCGACAGACCGACAGACCGACAGACCGACAGACCGACAGACCGACAGACCGACAGACCGACAGACCGACAGACCGACAGACCGACAGACCGACAGACCGACAGACCGACAGACCGACAGACCGACAGACCGACAGACCGACAGACCGACAGACCGACAGACCGACAGACCGACAGACCGACAGACCGACAGACCGACAGACCGACAGACCGACAGACCGACAGACCGACAGACCGACAGACCGACAGACCGACAGACCGACAGACCGACAGACCGACAGACCGACAGACCGACAGACCGACAGACCGACAGACCGACAGACCGACAGACCGACAGACCGACAGGCCGACAGGCCGACAGGCCGACAGACCGACAGACCGACAGACCGACAGACCGACAGACCGACAGACCGACAGACCGACAGACCGACAGACCGACAGACCGACAGACCGACAGACCGACAGACCGACAGACCGACAGACCGACAGACCGACAGACCGACAGACCGACAGACCGACAGACCGACAGACCGACAGACCGACAGACCGACAGACCGACAGACCGACAGACCGACAGACCGACAGACCGACAGACCGACAGACCGACAGACCGACAGACCGACAGACCGACAGACCGACAGACCGACAGACCGACAGACCGACAGACCGACAGACCGACAGACCGACAGACCGACAGACCGACAGACCGACAGACCGACAGACCGACAGACCGACAGACCGACAGACCGACAGACCGACAGACCGACAGACCGACAGACCGACAGACCGACAGACCGACAGACCGACAGACCGACAGACCGACAGACCGACAGACCGACAGACCGACAGACCGACAGACCGACAGACCGACAGACCGACAGACCGACAGACCGACAGACCGACAGACCGACAGACCGACAGACCGACAGACCGACAGACCGACAGACCGACCGACCGACCGACCGACCGACCGACCGACCGACCGACCGACCGACCGACCGACCGACCGACCGACCGACCGACCGACCGACCGACCGACCGACCGACCGACCGACCGACCGACCGACCGACCGACCGACCGACCGACCGACCGACCGACCGACCGACCGACCGACCGACCGACCGACCGACCGACCGACCGACCGACCGACCGACCGACCGACCGACCGACCGACCGACCGACCGACCGACGACCGACCGACCGACCGACCGACCGACCGACCGACCGACCGACCGACCGACCGACCGACCGACCGACCGACCGACCGACCGACCGACCGACCGACCGACCGACCGACCGACCGACCGACCGACCGACCGACCGACCGACCGACCGACCGACCGACC